>VXBU01007350.1:89333-386985 GCA_013400315.1 Bombycilla garrulus
GGAGTCCTCAGAGCCCAGCCCTGCCCTGCCCCTGTCCCAGGGCAGCGTGGAGTGGGATGGAGCAGCGAGAGCTGAGCGATCCCTGTCCCTGAGCGGGATGGCTCTGAGTGCTGAGCTGTCCATCCCCACATCCCACATCGCTCCACCACGAAACATCGCGGCAATTGTGAACATTTCCCAGCTCAGCTAACACGCCGTGACCTGAGAGGATTTTTTAAAAGCAGCACCTATTAGGCTGGCTCTATGAAAACATTAACTGTTCCAGGCCAGGATTTTCCTCAGGGGCAGAAGCCAAACAAAAACTTGTAACTACATCTCCAGCATCCATTCTCCCCCCATGAAAAAGCCCAGCAATGTTGCAGTTTGAAATTCAGGAAGAAAAACAGCATAATAAATGGTTCTGGGCTCCTCACTGAGGGTAATATTGGGTTCTCCCCTAAATAAAAACATCCCAAGAGGATGAAATGCTAGGACAGTAAATATTATGTTTTAAGAGCAGGAGAGGCAGACCTGCCAGCTGTCTTAAACTGAAATCCAGGAAAAATCCCATTTCTTCCCCCTATCCCTATAAAATTTAGTATTTCAAGGCCCAAATGAAGAATCACATTTATGTATAGGATGCAAAGAAAGGCACTGAAAAAAATGCACGTCTGTGGAAAACTTTAAGTAGCTCAGGTAATCTGGAATAAAACTCAAAAAAAACTAGTTTCAGATTCATAAGTTTACGAAAATTCAAAGTGTGAGAGTAAGAGATGACTAAAAAATTACAACATTAAGAAAAATTCCAATTGTGTATCTGAAATGAAAACCCATTTCTTTATGAATTCCTTTAATCTGCTACAGTTCTACAATAAAATTTGTAATAAAATACCGAATGAGAAAATTTCTTTTCAAACAGATCTTTAAAAGGCTGTAAATAACTGGAAGACTTCCTTTAATTTCATGGGAGAATATGGTTATGTGATGAGGAGGGTCCTTAATTCAGGAAAAGCAGGATAGAGAAGGCTCCTGAGAATTCTAGACCATCACAAAAATCCAGATATAAAAGATATTGTAGACTGAAACAACTGAAACATAAGAGACTCAAGATAAGGAACAACTGGGGGTGTCTTGACCCCAGTATATGGAAAGTGGCAGATGGACGAACCTGTCCTAACAAAATGTTCCTTAAAATTCTTTTTATTAAGATTTTTTTTTAACTAAAATTTAAAGGACAGTGAGACACAAAATTATCAGTATGTTTTTTAAATGATTCTTTTTGGAGTGCTGGTGCTTTTTGCCAAATGATGCCATTTTTAATGAATTATTTTCCTCACCCATGGCAGCTGAGTGATGCGTGTTCCAGCAGTCTGAAGAAAGCAGGAGGTCACAGCATTTCACCAAGAATATTTTGAATTCCAAGTGATGCTGTACGTAAATAGCAAATATGGCCAGATATACACAGCACAGTCTGCCAGGTTTCTTTTAAATATTTTTTGACACAAAGTGAATTTTGAAGAATAAAAATACGGAAAAAAAACTCACATAAAAAATAGGGTAATAAGACTTTCCCTACTTCATGTTTTAAGTCTCAGTTGATGGCTGAGCTCTACAATAAACAAACTTCTATTTCTGCCTGATCCTGCCACTGGGGAACAGTCCTGGGTCTGACACACTGGAATCTGTTACCAGTAAAATGACATTGATCCAATTCAGAATTGCCAGAACTGAATCAGATGGGAAAGCACAAACACAAAAAAATAAAGCAAGAGAGCTCCAAGTTTCCACTGATCCTTCCAATAATCAGATGAACAGAAAGGTTCATTTTGAAAAACAAACAAAATCTTTTCTGTTTAAAGAACAATGCTGTCACCTTGCTAACAGCCTTTCAAGAAATGAATCTCCTGTAGGGAAGGAGAGATTATTTTCTTTCTGGTCAAGAACTGGTGAGTCACAGCTGCTGGGGCTTGCAGGAAGCAATCATTACACTCATCCTTCTGATTTCTTTAAGATTTATTTCCATGGGAACATCACACATTTCACTGACTTTTGCACCTGAGACAGTTTTTTACCCACTCTTCCCTTTTCTGGCTGTCAAGTCTTTTTGTAACAGGTACAAAGGACAGTGTGGAAAAGGTAGAGTCCCTTCTCTGGGTCCTCCCAAATCTTTCTCTGTGGAATCAAGGCAGTTTTGCTCAGATCTGCATCACCCCACATCAGCCAGGATTTATGTCTGGTACATCTGAAAGCTTTCTTGGTTATGAAAATCCTTCTTTAAAAAGAACAAACAAAAAGCAGGGAGAAAGAAAGCTCACTGAGCAGTAGAAACTACCCAAGTAAAACAGGCTGAAGGCTGAGGTATGTGATTTAATTGGGGATGTATTTAGGCTAGCAGGAAATGCCACTGATAAGAAGCTAAGGACTAAATGGACAATGTCTTCTAAGGGATTTCAAATTCTTTGATGGGCCTGTAAGGCAGAAGTCCCCTTACAGTCTGCGCAGCAACCAGAGTTAATTATGGATTTATATATGTGGAGAAAAGGCTCGATAGTTATCTGTAATAAGCCTAAATTGGAGAGAGACAACCTGAGGTCAGAGAAGTTATTAGTCTGCCACAGAGAACTTGTAATGAAGCCAGAAAATGATGTGTGTGTAAGAAACCTCAACCCCACCTCCCCCTCCTTCCCAGTTGGAGGTAGCTCTTCCCTCATCCTCACTTCCTTGCTGACTTGCAAAAATCAAGGCTTTCCCTTTTCAGAAGATCTGTTAAATTTACTTCCCCTTTTCCATACAGCGTCCAGATTTAGCAATCTCTCTGTTACCCATGCTGACACACACCCTCAAGGAGTCAGCTGAAGGAAAAAAAGGAGGCAGTTTGGTTCTGGAGCACAGGAATTTTTCAGGATATCACCATGTTCTGAAGATGGAGAAATACCCTTACCTTTTCCTCGTACAGGAGAAAAAGGGTATTTGGAGGCCAACAGCAACTCCTCACCCAGGCGAGCAGCCAGGATTTACCTGGCTCAGTCTGTGCAGCTCTGCCAGAGGATGGAGGTCACAGTCTGGGAGAGTTCCAGCCGTGATGCAAAAGTGCTAGAAAAGCTCTGGAGATAGTGGATTGAATGCCAGTTTTCTGTTGTGGAGTCAGAAACATGAGGTATCTACAAATGAACAAATTATTCACCCTGGGGCCCTCTAACTTAATTTTCTGTATGCATGTTAAATCAAATTAAATACCTCGCCTTTCCAAAAAGTTACTTTACTGCATTTCCAAAGGTGCAGTTTGATCAGCTGACTTTGATTTCACCAGAGACCTACATTGTACAGAAAGTGCCTGCCAAGCCTGCACACACACACACACACACACACAAAAGCGTTTAAGTGCCTGTTCTAAATGGAGAAAAAAAAAAATTCTTCCTGGCTTAAAATGTTTGATACTCTCCACATTCTGAGTGGGCAGTTTTCAAGGGAGAAATTTTAACAAAAATAGTGGTGACGGAGCAAGGCTTTCAGGCTGGGCTCGACAGCGTTCTCACAACCAGGGCAGTGCGTGCAGGAAACGTCCTGCTTCTCACCACTCGCAGGGTTGGGTGCTCACACCACACTGAGATTTTGGTAATGGTCACGGAAAATTCAGGAGTGCCGAGGCTTAGGTGACCTTTGAGCACTCAAAGCAGTAGTGGCAATGAATTCGTCCTCTTGCCCAAAGTACAGAAACTCGAGGAGGCATCGTTCTGTGCCGTGCTGGACCTGGAGCTGTTTTGGGAGCTGGGCTCCTCCCCCCGCACACCAGGGCAGAGCCAGGGAGGATCCCCATGGCTCACTCAGCCCCTTTTGTCTGCCCTGCATCTGCTCACTTGGCTTTAATGACTGCCAAGTGGAAGGGCTGGTTTTGTCAGAAAGCGCAGAGGAGTGGAGAATAAATCTTCCTTTTGCAGATTCCCACTAATTTCCTTCCAGAGTTTTCCAGAGGGAAAAGTGGGGCTTCTCTCTTTCTCTTTTAGTGAAGGCCACAATTTCAATTTAAGTTATGAGTGGGATAAAACCTGTTTCTAAATAAGCAGGTGAATAGAAATGTTTGAAGAGGGTTTATGGATCAAAAGCTTCGGAGCCAGGAGACTGAAGTAATATGTGCTTCCATTAGAAACACGTGTGCTGAATTTTAGGCAAAATACTTTTGCTTCCAATACCAGCAGATACTAGAAATCAACCATTCATTTTTAGGTCATTGAGTTAAATGAGCACACTTGCTAAAGACATCATTCCTAACATGAAAGAACATTTTTTGGTAACATATAAGCCTAAGATTTCAGTTTCTTGTGGCTAGCTGTTCATGTATTGAGGGAGAATATCTTTTCCCTTCAGAAAATATTTAGGTCTGTGTAAAGTCTTCATCTGAGTCTCACATTAAATGTTGATTTCATCTGTGACTAAGAAATTACACCAAGGCTTGTACAAATGTGTTTCTAAGCCTTGCAATTCTCATGAGTGACAGCATTTTAAATGCAGCCAGTTAAAGACCTTTCACCTTTCTTGTGCAAGACGTGGTGAAAAGGAGCAGCAAAAATCAATTACTTGCTTCAACCTTTGGTTCAGAAAAATCAATGCCAAACTGCAGGTGTGTTCTGCTGCATTTTGGACTGTGACTTTTTGAGGGTTTTTGGATGGAAGAAATGCCAGCTGGATTACAAAGCACTTAACATATTTGCAAAGATGTCTGAATTTTTTAGTGCCAGAAACCAACACTGGATTTTTACCATGCTTAGCCTAAGTATATCAACTGCTGGTCCTGATTTTTTTTACTGGATCTGTAGTTCAAAACTCATCTGAATAATTCCAGTGCCAGGATGCACTTCTAATTCTCAATTGCAGTAATGGAGCAAGCAAAACCCAAAAAAGAATGTTTCAGCAAAAAAATCTGTGCCAAGTAATGCCCAAGCTCAGCTTTATTTAGTTTATGGTACCTGATAAGGGACAGCCAATGGCACAGTAGTGATACGTGAAGCAACTCTCTCCTTTAAGTTTTTTTGGTGCAATGACTTTCTTTTCTTTAATTTACCAATGACTCCACAAGAAAAGGGGAAAGAAAAGCAACAAGAACTGTTTTACAGCTGAGTGAGAATAGAAAAATCTTAATTTCTATCATTGTGCTCTGGAAAAGTTATGTACAGCCACCAGCAGGTTTGTGGTCAATGCCCAATAACACTGATAGCCAAAGAGAGTCATTACTGCAGTCCTAAACCAGAAATGCCAAAAACCAGCACTCCCCAAAATGAGAACGGAATCAAAATTACAGATGAATTACAGAGCTTATCTGCCTCTCTGCTTCACACACAGTTCCCTCATTTTATTCAGAAGAAAGTCAAAGTACAACTGGCGAGTCAAGTCTCTGACCTCACTTAAATCTTTGAGCTAATCTTGTGATTATGGCATTTCCTCATGGCTGCTCTAATTTGTGAATTATGATATCATGATTTTCCTATTATAAGCTGTTCTTTCAAAACACATATTTGGATCAACAATTATATACAAAGTATCTCTCTGTGTCCCCCGAAACAAAGAGAAATCAGGAGAATATTCTACAGGGGATAACTTATGATTAAAAATACATTAATTTGCTTCTATGATAATATCTTAGGTATTGGAAGATTAAGGGAACAATGTGGCTGTTCTGATGGCTACAGGAGAGCCATTCATTACTTTTGTTGCATGAGTTTGTCCTGGTCAAACCTGGTACCAGTTCACAGTGGCTACAGAACCCACAGTCACTTTCCAAAACAAGCACAGTCTCCTCCTTAACACCTGGGTAAATCTGAATGGTTCCTGTTAGCTGCTTTGTAAAAGATCACTGCTTCAGAAATGCTGGAGTGAAGCACAGAATCATTAATACTTGGGAGGGATGCACAGAGATCATCCAGTCCAGGCTCCTGTTCAAAACTCAGCCATCCTAGGCCAGGTAACTCAAGGCTTGGTCTTATCAAGTTGTGCATCTCTCTAAGGATGGAGAGTCCTCCCTCTCCCACCACCAGCTGTCTCATCCCCCTCACAACCACAAAACATTTCTCTGTATCTCCCCAGCCTTTCCCATGGCCCAGCTTGGATCTGTTGCTCCCCTGTTCTGTCACGGGGATGATTTTGGTTTTTTTTTCTACACCCTCCCATCAGGTGGCTGCAGACAGCAGCAAGGTTTCCCCTGAGCCTTCCCCCTTTTTATTCCCCCGTGCCAAGGATATGTCAGGTACCCCAGCCCTCAACATCTTGGTGATACTCTGCCAGACAGATGGAACAGCTCCAGATTAAAATGCCACACGCACACAAAAATCTATCTGAATCTGGTTAAGTGTAAAATAAATGAAAGTTTCCAAGTGCTAAAGAGAAGTTATTTCTCAGAGGAAAAGGGTATGTGATGTGCCCTCGATGCTCTCACATCTCTCAGAAGCACTTGTGAATCACAAGGGTTTCTGTGGCACATCTGGGTGTTGGAAACTCCCTTCAAAATGCATCATCATTCAGTGTTACACAGCAGAAAGTACAAGCTGTAATGCTTACCATGAGCTCAGAAACAACTGCACACCTTCCTCCACCTGAGCAGGGCACTGAGCCACACAGAACATGCAGGTGAAGCTTCATACAGCATCAGAACAGGAAAACCAGCCATAGTGCTAGTGGAGAACCCATCACCAACACAAGGGACACATCCTAACCCAGCAGGAGCTTCTCTTTCACAGGATAGCTTTTATTTATCAAGTACAAAATAGGGATTTATAGAGATACAACACTGCATACACAGGTGTCCAAGAATCATATCAGAAACATGCAGAAAAAGCCTATAAAAACCCAATTATTCTCCCTCAAACCCAACCTTCACTAACATAGCTCAACCACACAGTAACACAGCTCAATCACATCAAAGCTCCTAAATATGCAACTCTGCATCAGATCTTGGACATTCACAGCAATGTGAGCAACCTCTTAATGGCCCAGGTGGTATTCTTGGTCAAAATATCACATACATATTACATTTCCATTAATAATTAGCTATTTTGTTTTATAGACAGAAATTAATATTCTAACTTCCTACAAAACATCATAGATAAACACACTTCCCTCAAGTTATTAATATTTAGTAGTAGTGTTGTTGAAGACTTTGGGAGTTCCACACATTAACTTTTAATTTAAAAACAAACAAATCAGCCAAACAATCCCTAACAATGGAGAAACCAGGGATGGTTTATGCTAAAATAAAACTGCAGTTCTGAAATTTAAACCAGATTTTTTGTGGAATGGAGACAAAATGGTCCTTATTAGCAGTTTGGTCACTTGTTTTGATGTTGCCAGCATCTCCCCAGGACATGAATAATTAACAGTGGGACACTCAGAGAGACTTGGATCACTTCCAGTATTTCTGTGCTTTAATAATGCCTGAAGCCTTTTAGATATCGAAAATTATCATTATTATATTCCTGTCTTCCTCCTAAGTAATTGGTGTTCAGAATGTAACAAAATGATCACAGTTGCTTAATTAGTCTCAGATTTTAGGTAAAAGAGCTTCATCAGTATTTATGTACTTCAACAGGCACTTTTAAACTCACCTCCAATGTGGTGTAATTTACCAGCTGCTGCCTTAAAAATATCACACTCATATCAGAGATCTCTCATCAGAGAGATATCAACATTTGATTTTAAAATCCTCCTGTAAATATGCATTTTAATGAAACTGTCTGACCTGTTTATTTATTCATTATCACTGATTCAGAATGAAAGAATTCAGAATTCAAAATGTTGAGGTCAAAAGACCATGCATTCCTTCCTACAGAAATTCAAGCAGAAATTTTTTTCTAGCCACAGAACATGGACACAAAAATACCTCAAAAAGGAACAAAGTACCTTTCTACAAACAGTTTTGGCCAATGACTTTAGGTCATTAAGAGCTAGCTCATGTTACTGTTAATTTCCTAGCTACAGAGAAATGTTATGTATTTAAGAAGCTTAAATGCTTATTAGCTCGGTCTTTGACGATTTAGCAATAATTTGGTCAATTATTGCATAGGGTTTTAATGCTTTAACGATACCATGCTCTTAATGAAAAATCATTTAATCCAGTTGAACTGCAAATTCAGTTTTTCCTGATGATCGTCACAATTCAGTACCGTTCTTCTCCATTTTTTCTTTCTCTTTATCAAAGAAAGTCCAGCTATACAATTCCCAAAGCATCTACTTTTCACGGAGTGCAGATTTCCTCGGGAATGGAATGTGAAGTATTTGGAGGCTTCTTGCACATTGAAGTATGATAAGAATTTCTAGTCTCATTGCTGGAAAGCAGCAAATGCTCAAAAAAAAAATAGTATTATATAAAATAAATGTTACTTCCAGGGGCCTGTTCTGCTGTTATCAACAAGGATGCACCTTCTTTGATAAAGTGTGGTTCCAGCACTGCAACACAGCAAATCCCCTAGGTTAGAACCATGAAGTGACAGATTCACAGGATGGTTTGGGTTGGAAGGGACCTCAAAGATGAGCCAGTTCCACCCTTTGTCGTGGGCAGGGACACCTTCCAGTAGCCCAGGTTGCTCTGAGCCCCTGAGGCCAGGCTGGATTGGACAACCCTACACTGGTCCCACAGCCCCAAAACAGCCCCACTGAACTGCAGTGTGCAGCACAGGCTGCAGCAGAAGAGCCCTCTGGAGCAGATTCCCCAGTCCCACCTCTCAGACTGGCTCGAGTGCTTGGTTGGGCCTTGCACACTCAGCTACGAGTGCTCCTCAGGATGGAGATTGCCCACCTCACACACCTTCTTCAGATGCCTCTCCCAGCCCTTCATCGCTCTCATGGGAAGTGCTTTTCCCTCCCAAGTATTTGCAAATCCCTTTGGCTGCAAGTTGTGTCTGCTGTGCCCCTGCAAGAAGTGTTTGGCCCTACACACCCTGTGAATTCTCTCCATGTTCTGAACAGCCGCTGGTCAGCAGCAAAACATATCTAATATCTAATACTGTTCTATATCTAATATCTAATACTTTACATATCTAATGCTGTTCAAGTTACCACCAAGACAATCTCCACACATGTGCCTTACAAAATGGGATATTCAGTGATATTTGCACTCTGGTCATGAACCCAGATGTTGTAAACCACGAGCAGCCTGGATACAAGCACTACCCAGACTGAAAACTCATTCCCCTTAAATCAAGTTTTCCAAAAGACTATTTTTAATGCAACAATTCTGTGAAATTAGTTCAGTAGAAAAGTTACACTGCTTAAATAATACTTTGCTTGACACATGAATTCACTGAGGTCATACTCAGATTCTCTATAAACATGTGAGTGCTTGAGGGGTACGAACAGCAAGATGCAGGAGTTCCCACAATAACTGAATACTGACAAAACCATTTATTATGAACATCAGCTGTAGAGACAGCCACAAGAACATGGCTTTTGCACTCTTCAGAAAAGGACCTGCCACTGGACCAACATGAATCTAAAACTAAAGCTTCAGAGTAAGGGATGCCAGACTCACTGTCAGCTTCACTTTAGTGGATCTTCAGTTCCATCCGTTAATGTTTGCTTTTTTCAGGATATATGTCTTCAGATAGATGTCCTTTAGCTTTTTCACCTAACAGATGTAATTCTATAATTCCAGCCACGTCTTGTTTTGTGTATGGAGTAATGAGAGGTCACGAGTGCGCTATAAAACAGATTCCCTCAGGTCAGGGGGCCTTGAACAAAGGCAAATATTGCTAAAGGCAACATCCCCTTAACTGCTAAGTGAGGGGAACTAGAAAAACACCACATTGTCCTCATCAGAATATTTTTGCCTCCAACAGCAGGAACTTTTCAATGGAACTATTGCTGGAAGAGAGTGGCACAGTAATGTTTTGATCACTTTACATGGATGAGCCAGGCTCAGGCTGTTGTAGGTGTGCTGGCAAGAGATTAGTGGGTGCAGCTGGAATTTGAGAAACACTCCTGTGGCCAGCTGTTTGGGCCAGACATTTTGGGCTCTTTAGCTGGTCTATGACACATTTGCTTCTTTTCGTTTAAACAACAAACAGCTTCTGTTACAATATTTGAAAAACCCCAAATTATGATAAGGTCTGACAGGACGGATGTGCAATGTGACTTCCACATGAGCTTTTCCATAGCAAGCCATGACACTGAACTCAGCGAGAATCCTCAGTGAGATTACAGAAAGGGAAACAGTACCTGACTCTACTTGTTTTATTCAGCAGTGCTGGCTGCAGTTTGCTGGATGTGGCAGGAATTTTAGCAGGACAATCCTGAGAGCCCTTCTAAAACACAGGTCTGAACTACGTGAGGAATCTCAGCAACCAAAAAAAGCAAAAGGAGCAGCCAAAATACCATGATACAGCAATCATAGTTCAAGACTGAATCACAAAATATAAGCATCAGATCACATTCGTATCACCTTGCGGAGGTGATTAATTTAGGTATCACAGCAACCATGATTTAGGCACTCAGCCCTAGCAGGACACTTAAAAAAAAATGCTCAAAACAGTCTGGAGCCATTTCATCACCTCTGGCAGACATTACCCAGTCATTTGCCACAGGGGCTGAGCTCCCCCACTTGATAATGAAGGGGATATTTTTGAACAGCCTACTCTGCTTTCCTGCACAACAAACACCTTCTTCAAACACCAGCTGATTCTCACAGCTCCTTAAAAATCACATAAAGCCCTTTGATTATGGCAGGAGAGCTGGTGCCAGTGTTTCAGGAAGTCCTGAAGATGACCAGCACTGGTATTTGTGCCAGTTCTATCAGCGAAAGCTTTGCTCCCCTCTCAGTTCCCACAATCCAGGGCACAGCTGAGATGTTTGTGAAGGGGACAGCAATCGACACATCAGAAACACTGCAGAAATACGATCCAGCAGTGCCTGAGCCCTGCAGGGAAGGACACCTGGTTTTGTCAATGACATCCATCCGTCTTGGAGGGGAAGGTTTCACAAGGCAAGGCACAAAGTCATGTCCAGCACAGATGCAGGAGTAAAATTCTTACAGATTTGTCATGTCTTGAACACTGACACACCACCTAAGCACCAAGGGGGTGGAAGTTTCCTCCACTGTCTCTTTAGAGCCACTGAAATATGACCCATGGGAGGTGAATTGGATCCAACTGGCCCAAGTCCAGCTGTGACAGCACAGCTTCATCCACTGCCACTGCCAACATCAAAATCACCTCTTCATTTTACTGCAGGTGCACGAAGGTTTATTTGTGCTTACCCCTGTTTGGAAAAAGATAAGACCCTCAGCATGAAATGCACAAACAACCAACAAAAAAACTCCCAAACAAACATAAAAACCAACACTCCCTCAAATCTGCTCTTCTATTTTTTATAAACCTTTAACTATAAACAAACACCAGTGAGTTTGTTGTGCTTCTGTGATCCTGAGAAGCAATGTCTGTGTTCCAGAGTGTTTTCCCAAGCAATCTGTATTGTAAAGATGTTTCCTTTGAATACACAGAAAGAGATCAGAAGGGCTGCTCCAGCATTCCCATGGGAAAGTTTAAACTTGTGAAACAAAAGTTTTCATTGGCTGTGCTAAAGTGCAGTTTAACTCTTTTTTTTGGTTTTTTTTTTTTAACCAAGTGCAATTTGCAACCCACATTATTACTGCTGCTTTGTCAAAAATATGTGATTTCAAGAGAGTAAAAATGAATTGCTCCTAAGGGTTTACAGTTAATGGCTGAGGGACATACAGCAGCATTGTTATTTGTTCACAGATGGATAACTCGAAATGCTAGCAGCAGTTCAATGTTTAAACAAACAACTTCTAGAAGTAATGGACTGTTCAATCGCTTTTACTTCTGGATACTACCAACTCTCTCATTTCCAGTTTTTCTGCCTGTCTTCACAGGCCCTGCTGGTACTGGATTTGTTCTTCCCCTTAGAAGTCCTGAGGCACTTGTATCCATTATCGTCAGTCAGACTAACCATTTTTATGGCTTTGATGGCAACACATATTATCATATTCAAGTATTATCACCATTTGTAAATACCAGTTCTTATTCATGTTTTGCTTAGAAAAAAAACCCAATACCTTTCTTGAAAAGCCAACTCAATTTTTAGACCTGCGTCATAAGAAAATTAAAGTGATTGTAAATTCTGCATAATTTTACATCTTTGTTGGCTTTCCACCTTAATATATCTGAGATGGACTTTCACAACCACTTTGACAGAGGAGCAATGATCCCAATTATGCTTTGTTTTACTAAACCTACTGAAAAGAGGCTGAAGCAAAGAAGGTGAAAAAAGGGAGCCCCCATCAGTGGTGCCCCACAAACAGGAAAGACTGCAATATAAAGCTCTATTTTATTAGGCACCAGAGAACTGAAGCAACGCAAGAGGCTCTGGAATATCCCAGCTGTGGGAAAAGCTTCAATTGGAACTTAGGTTTTACTGGACATCAGAGAGTCCAGCCACGAAACTCAAATCCATAGGAAACCAAGCTTCATTGGTTGCACCCCCCTCCAGACGACAAGTTAGGAATTAGGTATTTATCAGAGATTTGATCCCATGTTCATGCAAAAGTCAGTAAATGCAGCCAGCACACGCAGCCTGCAGGAGATACAGTCTGTCTGCAAGAACAAAGCACTGCAAATCAGGAAACTTTGGCACCCTTCCTGACTCCTTCACCAGGCTCCAACGTGTGATCTCAGGAAAAAGTCAAAACATTCCCATGGGTCAGGCTTCCTTTACCCATATATATTTATGTTTATACAGCACTTGTGATTCCCAGCTAGAAGGTGGTCTGTGAAAGTGAGGAAGTTTGGAAGTGCTGCTAATATTGCTCATTTTCCTGCACATCACACCTGACTCTGCACTAAAAGGTTAATTGTTATTTCTACAGTAACTTAGCTTCTTCAGTTATAGAAAACCTCTCTCAAATAAAAAACAAACCAGTTATTTCTGAACCACTCTCTCCAAGCCCAGGGAGAGGAGATACCCAATTAAAATGCAACGCAGATTTACAGATTATAAAAGCATAACAATGTATTAAAAGCCACATAGACATCTTTCACTATAAGGGCAGAAAATTACACAAGAGACAGATTTTTGAAAATAACTGTTTAAAAAAAAAATAAGTTTTATTTTTTTTCTTCACCTGAGGCAGCTGTCCAGGAGGAACAAACTCAACATCTCAAGAATCATTTAAAGCAACACTTTTACCTTGCCAATTGAGGCTATGAGACTCAGAATTAATGCCATCTCTAAACTCTTAAACAACAGGTCCTGGATACCTTAAAACATCTCTTTTGCTAAAGACTTTTCCTGAAGGCCAATTTTGAAATCAAACTGCTCGCTTTTTTCCAGGGAGCCAACATAAAGAAGGCAGCAGGGTCACTGAGTCCCAGCACAGGGAGGCTACAGAGCACAGTGGTGGAGCAGAGCTGCCAGCACAGCTGAGGAGGAACTGATGCCTTGGAGTGGCTACCTAGAACAGGGGCTAGACAGAATAAAGAGAATAAAGTGGGTATTTAAAAAAGGCCTTCAATAGATACACCTTGGGCAGCCAAACGCCTTCTAGAGGATACACCCCATGTGGACAGTGGTCACGAGTTTTTCAGACAGATAAAAATTTGGTGTATTTGCATATCAGGGGTTAATTCTCCAATTACAGCTTCAGGTAACGAAGTCATGCAGCCCCAGTTTGTTCTTCCCCCCCAGTTCACTTTTATTTGTACTTTTTGGAGCCTGAGGCAGAGGGAGTCCTTGGTTCTCAGGCCTAGAAGGATTGCTTTGTCTGACCAAAAAGTGAAGAGAGCTTCTAACACTCCGTATGGAGTTCAGAGTTACACACAAATGCAGAACAGGATCTGAAAAACAGAAAAGCTAAGACTGAAGGTGTCAGAAGGACAGCAAGGGAGCCCAGTGTGTGTGCTGCCCGTGAGAGGTCATCCCAGGATACATGGGGCAGCCTGTGCAGGCTGCTCTGGGAGAGGCATCTCTGCAGCGCTGACACACGGTTTTCCATGGAAAGGGTGTGGCCAAGGATAACACCAGGCTTCTTAAGTTAGCTCACTGCCTCTCAGCAGAGCCCTTTCAGAAAGTGGGAAGAGGCAGGAAGAAAAAAAGCAGCTGACTTGTTCCTCCTTCTCTTCCTCTGTCCTTTCCAGCCCCCCAACCCCACTATCATCATAGCATCAATTTATAAGTTGCAGGAAACAGGCTCAGAGGCACGTCCACTCCATCTGTCTCTTCTCCAGGCACCGTGGATGGAAGCTCATAATTAACAGGAAGTGTTTCAGTGTTATGACTAGGCCAGAAAAAGCAAGGGTTTACCTAAAGTAACACTGGCAAAGCCACTATTAATATAGCACATAGTCCTTTAATGAGGTCATCTCTGCACCGTCAGAGCCCTTCTCTGTGTGCCCCCAGACTGACGTCTGACCTCAGCAGCCACCAGAGGGGAAAACAAAGAGTCCATGACAACATGGCTAATAGCACACAAACCCCACTGCTGTGCTGGGCTGTTATTGACACAGGTTATGTGCAGCTGACTTCCACCCCAGGAGCTACAACAACAAAGCAGGCCCGGCCCAGACACGGCCTCAGTGGTGTTATGACAGAGCCGTGGCACTGAAGAATGGCTTTAACAGGCCATCAGGATTATCCCTTCTGGCAGTGCTGAGGTATCTGCCCAGCTCCAGGCTCATGTTATGATGGGGCATTGTCGGCCTTTTGGGAATTGCCCACCGTTACCGTGTGAACAAAAGCCACAGGTCTTTCCGTGGAACCGGGCGAGCGCCCTGCCCACGGACGGCCCTTTGGATAAAACTGAGAATTGATGTGTTGAAACATCCCCAAGCCCTTCATTATCTTTTACTGCGTAGGGCCGGTGGATAATCAGAGGAGAATGCCAGCAAAACCCAAGGAGTCTGCTGAGGCAGCAAGTGCTAATGCAATTTTTTACCACAATATATAAATAACCCCCCAAGTTCCTCTCGTAAGCGTATGTGGTCAAAGGAGCATGCAAAGCCTTTATCACGCAACTCTTGTGTTGCTTTAGAATAGTTAATCAAATAAAAGCTTCCAGAGCTCCGACTAATGAAAAACTCCACCATTTGCTTTGGCAGTTGGACATCAATATTATGTTACTAAAGCAGCGGAGCTTTAATACAAAAATGAGCGAACTGAGAGAATTGTGCTAAGAAATCGAAGATGAGAGGATCAAGATGGTGTTAAATTCCCAGAACATGATTACACAGACCCACTGTTTTGCCCTTCTCTTCAGGAAGATCTTTCTATCAATATGAGAACATCTACGTGCAAATAAACACAGCGCAGAAGTGCTTAAAAATTAACATTTCATCTCCACCTCACCCAGCTATGTCCGCCTTTACAAAAATTGCTGCCTGTGAGCTGCAGGAAGCCCCTCAGATGCCTCCCTATGTCACAGGCTCTCCATGTTGTGCCAAATTTTAACATCCATTGTCAATATCCAAACTTCCTTTCTTCATCGAGAAGTTTTGATATTTCAAACACACGTTAGTGAACCTAATGGCACTGATGTCAAATAAAGCGTGCCCATTTCTTTTCTCTCACAATTTTAAGGTGATTTTGGATACCAGGAAAACCAGAGAACAATAAAATTTTTCATGGACAGTTTCTGGAGGACAAAACAATTTTTACTTGCATTTCTTTTGCTATCAACATTCATATATTTCTATAATTTTTAAACAAAAGCACCTCATTCCAATCTATTGAGCTGACACAAAACACTTCAGCTGAGTTAATCTCAACATTAAAATGAATTTCCCATTTGTGTAACTCCATGATGGGTTGCACAAGACTAACCATGATATGTTACAAACAAGACTGGTTCAAGGAAAACTGTTATTTTATGTCAGAAATAGCCCTCTGGTCAGCTCAGGCTTCAGGAAACAAAGACAGCTTGGATTTCAGGCCTCAGAGGGAAATGTACTGCTTGGAAAAAGCAGGTATATTAAGTTGTTTTAAAACTAAATGTTTGCAATACATTCAACTGAATTCTAATGGGCACCAAACTGACCTGAAACAAGATACTGCAATTTGGGTTTCCTGCTGTGTTTTGGCAATATTTCAGTCTCTCACATGGAAAAAGTAGATTTTGTAGACACTGGATTTCCCACCAGACAATGGTTCTCCAACATGTCCTGTCAGTAATTGAAATTATTCAATATTTCAGTGTACACAAGACCCTTTCCCCTCCCTCACTCCTCCATCTCCCACTACACACACGAGAAAAGGCCAAACCAGCAAATGGGAAGGGTAAAAGAAATTTAAATTACACCAGACACCACTTAGCTTCCTTGAATTTCTCAGTTCTATTTTCAGGGGCACAGAAAAAATAATTTCTTCCTCCAGTTAACTAGTTAACGAGCAGACACAGACAATCCCTCATCAAGTCAGGCTGGGGCTCCAAGGAAATTCACCAGCCACTCATCCAGAATCTATTCTTCTTCTGGAAATGCCTTCCTCTTTTCTGGACACCTCACAGCGGATATCTCAGGTTGGTTTGAAAAGTGGGAATGCCATGGCCATGAAGAATCATGGCTGATGTCAATTTATCAACCTTTGCCTGATGGAGTTGAGAGAATCTGCCCTTGGCTAGCTCAGAGTGGAAACTGAACTCAGTCCAGCTCACTCATATCTGTCATACCCCACAGAAACCAGGAATAGGACAGCACACACCTCTAGAATATTAATTATTTTACCTATTTTTTTTTTTCATTTTCATGGGGCATCTGAAGCTCAGCTTCCCAACCAGTAAGAGAGCCTTGAAAAGCTGAGGCAAATGCAGATGTCACTGCAAGATTCAGTTCCTGGATCTGCTGCTGACAGGAAATCTACAGAAGTAGATCACTCCTAGATCACTGGCCAGGTCCCAGTCTGCAGCAGCGGAATTAACTCTTCACAAATAACTCAGGTTACAGCAGAAGGGTTGGAGCAGTCTGGCACACAGAGGTTAAGGTACAGAAAAATGAAATTATACTTCCCTTTCCATTTGCCTCCCCTCTCTCCACTTCCACACAGAGGTTCAAAGCAGCGCTTGGCCCAGAAACAGCAGAGAAAAAGGAGGTTCGCCTTTCACGCCACCAAAAAGCCTATCAGTAGCAAAAATTTAAAAATGACAAAATTCAAAGCAACTGCACCTCTCACGTAGGCTGTTCAAAGCACCAACCAGCATCCCCTTAGGTAAAATCCTGAACCTTAATCCTTTACCCAGATGTCCATTACACAGCAGGTGACTCCTTCCAACACAACAACTCAGGAGGGGCTGGAAGCCAAAGTTTCAGCTTGGTGGCAAACAGAGCAAAACAAGAGCTAAAATCCAGTTCAAGCCTTCAAGAAATTCTTTACCTCCTCAAAAGTGAGGTTCATGTTTTATCTCAAATTAACTTAAAACAGTCTTCTAAACTTCTTTTTCTTCAATACACTCTCTCGACTTCATATCCAGCTTGCCTAACCCAAGGGAGAAATGTCCTAAGCCAAAGCAATAATATGAAAATATTATGGTTGAGTAGCTCAGTTTCCAAGTGACATAAATTGGCAGTAGCTGTTGGGATTGTTGGAAAATTTATTAAAAAATTAAATTTTATTGTGCCAAAAATATTTTTATGCCTGGAATCACATAACACTGTCCCACTGATACTAGCACACAGAAACCAGGAAAACAGAGAAAACGAGCTAATTCTGCCCAAGGGCTCCAAAAATCTCACTGATTTGTAGCTTTTTGGTTACTGAGTGCCCAGCAGGATACTCCCAAAACATGATCTGGAAATCTGCATATTCCTAAAGGCTGTGAAGCTTCACAAGGGTGCATTACAAGACAGATTTATGCTTCTGAAAGAACTTGATTTTAAGCACAGCCTTGCCTAACGATTAATATTCAGAAATGTGGCAGAAAGCAAAAGTTCCTAATAGTGTTTATTTTTTTGGAATCGCAGGGTGCTATGCTAGAAACACACACACAAAGGATAAAGAGCAGAGTGTTGAGATCCTTCTGCCAACATTTTCCCCTGATGGTTACTTCCCCATGACAGGCTTTGACATAATAATAATAATAATTTTATAAACCAAAATATTAACATCCACTGGAACAAAAAATAGACAATTGTGNCATCCACTGGAACAAAAAATAGACAATTGTGAAATCAGAGAGAGAAGCAAAAATATATTCTCTATAGCTACTGTGTTCTTGCTCCATTCATGGGTTTAATTAAATTGCTCACTTTAAATTCCAGTAAACTCTTTTGTTTGTGGTTTTGTTTGTTTTTGTTTGCTCATTTTTTATTTTTTTTATTGGAATTGGGGGGTTGTATTGCTTGTTGATGTTTTCNGTGGCAGAAAGCAAAAGTTCCTAATAGTGTTTATTTTTTTGGAATCGCAGGGTGCTATGCTAGAAACACACACACAAAGGATAAAGAGCAGAGTGTTGAGATCCTTCTGCCAACATTTTCCCCTGATGGTTACTTCCCCATGACAGGCTTTGACATAATAATAATAATAATTTTATAAACCAAAATATTAACATCCACTGGAACAAAAAATAGACAATTGTGAAATCAGAGAGAGAGAAGCAAAAATATATTCTCTATAGCTACTGTGTTCTTGCTCCATTCATGGGTTTAATTAAATTGCTCACTTTAAGTTCCAGTAAACTCTTTTGTTTGTGGTTTTGTTTGTTTTTGTTTGCTTGTTTTTTATTTTTTTTTTATTGGAATTGTGGGGTTGTATTGCTTGTTGATGTTTTCTTTCAAAGACTCCAGTTTCAACACTTGTTAGGAACCTGAGATGCAGCATTGAAATAAATGGGAATGTGATAATGACAGTTAAAGAATATTGATTGGGACATCATAGCTACTGGAATTTACATTTTAAGACAGATATAAATAAAAGCACCTCTGACAAGGGAATATTGTGGTGTCAAAGCCAAGCCTTCAGAAATGAGGAAACACCCATTAAAAATATGCATTTTCATACAACCCCAGGCAAATATTCTGCTGGGAAATGTTAAGTGATTCTGCAATTAAAGACCGGGTTACACAGACGAGGTTTAACATACAGTGAACCTCCAGCCTCTGAATTATAGCATTTGGACCACTCATGTCCTTCCAATGCCATTTTTTATGTGTAATATTTCTGCATTTTTCATCTGTGTGCATTTGTAAAGCACACACAAATAACATCGGTTTGATGGAACTGCTCCGATTTACTGCAGCAATAAAAAGCTAAAGAGTCTATGCAGTAAAGAGAGATCTGGAAGAGTGTCAAACTCAAAGAATTTGTTCACTTCATGCAAGAGAATGACTCTCTGCAGAATGAGGAAGCCCATTGGGGTTGGAGGCCCTTTTTGGTAGGGGAAAAAAGCTCTTTTTTCTGAAAGGCAGCATTTATGTGTTTGTGCAGTTCTGACTAGAGTGGAGACTGGAATACAGTGCACCAACGCTAAAGCAAATCAGAATTACAGAAAACCAGAAAGTAACAGAAGCAGTTAATCATATCTGACTTGAATATGTTTTGTATTACACAGTGTACTCCAGAGATACAGTGTTTTACTTCAAATACTGCATTTCTGGACAAGACGTTGAAAAGAAACACACAGCATTTACAAGCAGACAGCTACAGTAAAAAAGCTGCTATCACATCCCATGGCAATTGTGACAAGCTGAGAATTCTGCAAGGGCCCAGTCCACCAACTCCAAAAAAAATCAAGCACATCTTTCTTATTTCTCTCACACTCAGTCTCTGCAGAGCCTTCACGATGTGATAGCTTATCTGAAAACAGAACCAAAAATGGGTTCAGAGAACACTTCTCATAGAAGTAACATGTACAGAATGGAAATCATAACGAGGACACGATCAAAAATAGTTAGTGAAATGGCGAAAATGAATAGGCACTGAAAGATTGACTTAAATCAGTCAGTACTGAGGTGGAATATGCAGAATTTCCCTCAGAATTCCTTGTTGGTTTTACTCCCAGTGTGCAAGCAGAGATCTCAGGGACACGGACAAGAGGTGTGACACGGGCTGCAGGAGTCAGGCCCTTGTGACAGGACTGTGCTGTTTCAGTGAGCAGCAAAAGAAACTTCTGCTCAGTGTCAGCAGCTTCAGCCCTGACATTAATTAATAAAGGGAACCCAACACCCTCTCCTTGTTATACAAAATGTGTGTAACAGCAAGGGCTCATTGTGCTCTCAAAGGAGTTGACACCACAGATAAGTTTTTATCTGGTGTGCTGGTCACCCAGATGATACAGCATGGGTTGGAACACTGCAGTAAGTGGCAGGAAATAAACATTTTTAGCTCAGAAATACTGTCAGGTTAAAAGACTGAGCTTACTTCCAGGAAATAATCAGGTGCTTGATTCAGCCCTCACGGTACTGAAAATATCCCACCAAGTTTCATTTATGTCCTCACGAAGTCAGGAAAATAAAACATTACATAAAGGGGAAGACAATTCAGAAGGAATACACCACATAATTAAAAAAAAAAAATTGCAACTGTTCAGTGAAAACAGGCTCTGTCTCTCCAAGGCCTTTTCCTCTCTTTGTCAGCTTCATCTTGAAGAGGAGCAGTCATACAAGAGGGACACGAACACCATTCACTGTGCATTCAAAGGTAAAAATCCAACTTACTAGAAAAATACAGACTTGGAAATGACACACCTTTTTTTTTTTTTTTTTTTTATTCCCACACTTTGCCAGAAACAAACAACAGCCAAGTGAAAGGAAAGCTCTCCCATGGCAATTCTGCCTTTTCACTGCTTTTGTAAAAGTAATGTTTGAGGGCACCTGCCTGGGCCAGGGGATTCACCCTTGAGGGCAGGAGGGTGAATTGTCCAAACTCCTTTGGAGGTGTGTGAGGCTCTGCAGGTCAGCCCTGCTGGACGTGCTCCAGAGAGTGACCAAAGGCACCTCAGCAGGACAAACCTGCAGCCAGGAACTTCTGTGCAGGATAACGAATGAAATTTGCTTTTCATTGCAGCAGAGTGAAAAACCTGGGTGGGGAGGAGAACCATCTGTTTTCCAAGTGTAATGCCAGAGCTGCAAAGGAGGATCCAGCATCCTCGCACCCTGAAGGAGACAGCAGGGTTAGAGATGAGACTGATGTGAGCAGCTGCCATGCCAAATTCCTGGAGACTGTTTGCCACCTCATTCTGGTTTGGTTTGTATTCCTGCCCTTCTTGGTGTCCTCTGAATTCACCAACAATGAGAGAAGATGTGGATTTAGGCAAATAAAGAAGAAAAAGTCTCGCTCTTCATTTGCAGAATGTATTTTGCATCCAAATGCGAATAATTTTATTTGGTTAAGGAGTGATCTAATGCAGCCATTTGGTGCTG
Source organism: Bombycilla garrulus (assembly GCA_013400315.1). Taxonomy (NCBI): domain Eukaryota; kingdom Metazoa; phylum Chordata; class Aves; order Passeriformes; family Bombycillidae; genus Bombycilla; species Bombycilla garrulus. The sequence continues at coordinate 110,654 of VXBU01007350.1, forward strand.
TAGTTTTTCAGGCTGATTATGTTGGCCATGGCTGTGCTCTGCAAACATCCCAGGTTATGCATAATTACTGGATTGAATTAATCCTTTAGGAAATAGGAAGGCTGGTTCTACTATATTTCTATATTTCTTATTATATTTTGAGAAAAGGCTGGGCTTTTTTCTATGAGATTTTTTAAAAAGCTATCCGCGATTTTCCTGTTGCTTCTTTTAATTAAAGGTATCATTACTACTCTCTAAATAACTAAAATATTACCCAAACTCCAGAAAAACATCTCTTTCTTTCTTCCAAAACAAGATGTTGTGTTTTGGTTCTTCCAGGCCATCAAGCTCTTTTTGCCACACTTCTTTGGTAAAATACCACAAGTACCACCATGACTCAGCTAGCAAATAATCCATGGAAAAAGCCAAACAAAATCTTCTCTCTCTGAGGTCTGACACTCCTTGAATTAGGATATGTAAGGGAAACTAGTTATCTTCATGCTACGTCATACATTTACAGTATTGATATTAAAAAATAATTTATATTATCATGCCAGGGAAACATGAATTGGTGAGCCATTGTTAATGGATATTTCCATGGTGAATTTCAGATTATTTCAGTGAACAGTAACTGAAGGAAATATTAAATAGAAAATTTTGGAGAATAACATTTAGCCCAGTACAATGGTATTGAACCAATTTATCACAAAGGAAAACTCTTACGTTAATCTCAGTTCATGTGCAGAGCTGGGAGACACAGGAGCTGATGTCAGTGCAAGAATCTAGATCCTGAAATCTTTATTTTTTGGTGGCTGAGATCAACTGATTTGGCCAATATAACTGGTAAGTATACGCTGATAAATTAAATATAGAAACACAGACAACAGTCAAAAGACATTATTTAAATATATTTCCTAATGCCCTTTCAAATAGGATTCATGTAAGAAAAACAAATAAACAGCACACACATTGAATCAATAAAATTAGCTATGGCATTTCAAGGTTTTTGTTGTTTTGTTTTTTNAAATGAGATCTTAAAAAGTCTCATTAAAAATATTTTGCCACCAAGGAATTCTTGGACAGTATATTTTTGGACAGTATTTGGCCGCAGATAAACTGGATGGGGAAGATCATGTAAATACTGGGCACTGAAAATCAGGATATTGGAAATAGTTCAATTTTCAAGAGTCTGGATTGAACCACACTATTTTTAAAGCCTGTGTAGTTAGAGGTTTTCCTATCTGTTAGATTGACTAAAAAGAACCAAAAAAACCCCAAATCAAACACATAAAAACCCACAAACAAACCAAAAGCCTAAAATACTCCTACATTCCTCCTTTAGTCTATAACTAGAGCGTTTTCTTCATTCATCCCTTAAAAATAATAGTAATAATGACAAAAAAATAAAAATATTCAAAGGGTAAATAAAGGCAGGTATTGTATACCAAACATCCAGACATTACAATAGCCCAGGCTGAACACAAACCATGAGCCTGAGCTTCAACAGGGAGGCTGATTTCCCAGCTTTGGCCATAACTCAGGCTGCACAGTGGGAATGATTTATTCGTGGGATTTGATTATTGTTTTGTGCTCCTGCTTGGGAGCTCCCACGGTTACCGATGGAGAAGGATCCCCATCGCAGAGAGAGAGAGCCGCTCTGAAATGGTGCAGCAAAAATATCCGTGCTCTTATTTGGCTGGGGCAAGAGGAGAAAGGCCAAAGTATACATTTCTAGTGGTGTTTGAATTAATATCTCCTAGAAAACCCCCAGTGGGGTTGCTAGGAGGGGAAGCCAACGGCGGAATTCAAAGGGTAGAAGGGGGTAAACCAGTGGATGGAACTCTCTCCCGTTTCCTAAAATATGTAAAGCTGAGGGAGAGGAAATCAACATAGCAAGATCCCAGCTCAGAGCAGGGAATTGAGGGTGTGGGTGGTTTGATCTGGGGCTGTTCTCTGGGAGCAACAGCCAGCAGGCGGGGATGGCAACCTCCCCTCTTCCATTCAGGACGGCCCTACAGCCCTGAGAAAACCCCTTTAAACAGCAATCCACCCTCTCAAAAAAAGATAATGTTACCAGCCCAGACAAAAAGCACCCATTTCCCTGCTCACCTGTCGCCGTGCAGCTTTAAAATAAAAAGGCACGGAGACCCACAGAGCAGAAGCGCACATTGTGCACACATGTCGGGGAGAGCTGGCAGGGCTGCCAGATGTTTGGGTCCAGGTCAGTAACTGGACACCACCCAGACCTGAATAAGAGGTAAAGAACCTTCTTCCCCCCACAGTGACATTTGCTTCCTCGGGAGACGACAAATCAGCTCAGCTTCAGTGAAAGTGATTCATCACTTTATAATGACAAACCAGAAACCTCAGGAGGAACACGCTGCCCTCCCTGTTCTTTGTTTTTCCAGGGGTGAAGAACAAAGTGGCATCAATTAATTATTAATTACAAAGATCTTTTCGCGTGAAGGATGGTAAATTATTGTGCTTTGCCAACAATAGTTAATTTGTTTCTGAGCAAGACTTCTGAAATATTTCAGTATTTTTCTTCATGTTCTATACAAAGATTTGAGAGATTAATTGTCCAGATGTTTCCTTGGGTTTTGTTCTCTCTTTCTCACATAATAAAAATCTTTCAGCACACTTTTTTTTTCCCAATAAACCCACAGTCCATCTGTTATACTTTGCTGGAGACATAAAACAGCACTACATGTGTGTTACAATCATTCTAAAAAGTAAATCTTCACCATTTTCTTTTACAAATAAGGTGAAAGATTCCATTTTTATTTGTTAGGTAATGTCTTGATATGTTGCCCTTTGCCCTGTAACAAAGCTCTGTTCACTAATACCTTCACCTTTGCTTCTAATGTCACGGGGTAAAATATTCAAATTCTGAGTCAGACCATCAAGTATTCCTGTCTCACGGCAGAAAAGCTCTGGAAAAACACAGCAGAGCAAGTCTTTAACAGCTCTCTCCAGTTTAAATACAGCACAACTGCTTTAGAACAGTTTAGAACTAATCAGTCTCAGGCTGTCAAGAGTGAAGTGAATAATGGTAGTGTGCATTTTTATTTCTGTATGTATTACAAGAGGCACTTATTCTGTAAACTGAGCAAGTGAAAACACAGATTAAAGGGTAGGAAGTGTCAAAACCTGCTTCCTAGATTTCTGCTGCAAAATGAAAGTCCTGAAGCAGAACTGATAAGAATTTTTTTTCTGTAGCCGTGCAAAATTAACAGTTTTCAAACCTGGTTTCAAAACATACTTTTGAAAAGCAAAAAAAAAAAAAAAAAAAGCCTCAGAAATCCTTCCTTCCTTTCCTTAATCTAGTCCTTCAGAATCCCACAGTCAGCAGGAGAGTATTAAACAAAATACTAAGGTAAGACCATGTCAAGAAGACCTACAACAGCAGGTTATGGCCACAACTTCCCCAGATTTGAAGGAAAACTTTATGTAAAAACAAAATTTTGATGAGGCAGATGAGACTTGAAGCGGGGTCTGGTATTTGTTGGAAGATTTCAGTTTCTTGAAAGTTTCCAAGTGTCAAACAGGTTTTGCACAGCACTAAATCCAAACTGGTGCCAGTTCTCAAGACAACTCATGAATTTTTCTCAAAGGACATTTCAGGTTGTCCTCAAGTCTTGCAGGAACACATAAAAGGTTTCTAGCTACTTGATTTTTCTTCTTTTCTGCTCTTTAAAATGCGTGGAACTGGGCTTTTCCTTGACATGAGACATGCCAGCTTTCCCCATCCTTGAGGAATATGGACTTTTCCTAAAAAAAGAAACCTAAAATATCTAAGTAAAACCAACCATCTGCACTAATTAGCAAAAGACCCCAAAGGAAAATTTAAATGTTTACATAATCACTATTTCACTTGTGCCAAAAGAGCATAGAAACACAGCTAACATTAAAAAAACACTTCAAAGGGTAGGCAATGAATAATCTATTTACATTTTTATCATAGTTAAAAATCCAAGAGATTACTTTAAATTAGCTTATACCTTAACTTTTAAAACATCTCGTTCAAAAATATTCCTCCCAGCATCAGCTGCATCCTCTGAGAACACAGGTGCTCTTCTCACCGAGTTATACAAACTGAGATTTTTTTCCCATTTCACGATAAACAAATAGTGACATTGTAGTCATTTAGCAGTGTCCTGATTTTCATTACTACCACTGCTCTGCCTTACACCAGCTGGTTTCAGTCTCTGTCTCCACACAAAATGACAGAAATGTGCTTCCAGGCAATAAGGAAGATCTGAAATTACTTCAATATAGCCAGAATTTAACTCATGAATACCAGTTACAATGGCATTTTAACAACCATTTCTAAAAAGCCACTGTTTTAAGTAAGAAGGGATTTAATTCAGTCAAGCAGAACACCCAAATCCACAGCCATTATTGTCAAAGATGAAACACGGAGGTCTTATAACAGCTCCTTGGTTTTCTAGCTGTTGCGTTCAGAAACCTGGAGTCTGCAGACTATTTATAGGAGGCTAGGAAATGTCAAAATTAGAGAAAATCCTCTATGCTGTGCACATTTCTAAAGAGGAAAAACACGTAAAAAACCCACTACTCCTGTCACTGTTTTCTGGGAATCTGGTGGTAACCAGCTCTTGCAAAGTGAGAAAGGAACGCTGGTTCAGGAGGGAATTTGTTTTCCTGGAAAAGCATGGGAGGAACATGAGGAACAAGGCAGAAGAGAGAAGAAAACCTTTCTTCCTCTTTGCGAGACACCAAAATTCCTGTGTAGCTCAGGTGGGCTCTCCTTCTCTTGCAGAGCTGTCTTTGGACTCATCGTGGCCTGGTCTAAAAGGCAAAGTCAGCACGGGGTGTCCACTCCAGACAACACCACAAAGCAAACGCTGCAACTTGATACAGGATGCCCAGACCGGCCATGGCCACTCTGTGGCACTCAGCACTTTTAATCAACACCCCCATGTTGCAGTCTTTGAGCCTCTAGCAAGGCTTCCGTGGAGAGAAAATACGTAGTCATGTACTAAACCCTACTTCCTAAGACCCTCTGTTATCTCCCTGTAACACTATTGGCTACATTCCAGATGTCCTAAGACTATAGGTCAAATCACCAAGACCTCAGACTATTGGCTAGTTATCCCAATCCTACCTAATCCTATAAAAACCCCTACTTCTGCCCACTTCGGGAGAAGACGCCGTTCCTGGACCCCTTCACGGAACCCCCAATAAAGACTTCGTGGAATGCGCCGCTCGGCTCTTCTCGTCTCTTCACCCCTGAGCTAGCAAAGCGACTACCTGGCAAGCTGCGAGCTGAATATCACTGAGAGCTGAAATCACTAAAAGAGCTGAACCGCCTGATAGCTTCAGGCTGAGTTTGCCAGGATAGTCCGCGGCTAGGGCGTCTGCCGGAGCAGGACGAGAGCTGCTCCAGGGACCGAGACCGGGACCTCACTGTCCGGGCAATCTAAAGCGGTACCGGGGGTCTGACTGCCACCCAGGCAGGCCACCCGGGCAAGGCGGGCAACCCCCGGTCACCGTTTTACCCCCAGTTCTCCTTTTCCTCGAGGCTGAGTACTATTGCACATTCAGACATGAAAAACTAACAAATAAGGAAAAAAAACCAACCCAAACCCAAGCAACCAACCAACTCAAAACCCCAAAGGTTTCAGTGAGGGTTGCAATTTTCTTTAAGCAACAAAGACCATCATTCACATCCTCTCTGAATGTAATCTACTTATTATGTCAGCCAGCATGTGCTGAAATCACGAGGAAAGAAGGAAGAAAGAAAAGTGCTTCTCTGATAAATGCATTCAAAATGACAAAGCCACCTGTTAAAATCTCTACAGCTGCCAGAGTTCCTAGGTGGGCACAGAAATGGCTTCATTTTTTTCTGTCACAAGTTCAGTGCTTTTAGATTAGTGTAGAAACAACACTAAATGTAAATACTCACCAGAAAAGCCAACTGAAGGCTTGATATGTAACCTTACCCTGGCTCTGGTGTATCTGAAGGGATGCTGTAACGTGAGCTTTTTAATAACACTTAATAAATATTTAGGGCCATCCATTACAAACGCTGGGTGCCACCTGCAGAGCTGGGTGGGGTCATTCTCTACAGCCACTCACCATCTGCTGTCCCCGAGGAAAGCGATCTCCTGAGCCTGGCTTCACTGCTGTGGTGTTCAATTACTTTCCTTCCTCTGCCCCCATTCACTTGCACCAGGAGTCAAGTAGATTCACCTGCCTGTGTCCCCTGCAGGACCATGTTCTGCAGCTGCTTCTACCCCCAGCATTTAATAGACTGTTAGATTATTCTGCTGCATTTAGCCGGCAGAATGTGGGCAGAGGAAGGAACAATATCCACGGGTTTGTGTTCAAAGGGTCAAACCAGAGCAGTCAATCCCGTGCCCTTCTCCCAGCTGCCACTGCTGTAAGGAGGTTACAAAACCTTTACCTGATAAAGACTGCTGCCTCAGTGAGAATCATCAGAGTTTGGTCACCACTGCATTTCTCCTTTCCTTTTGTGTGTCAGAGCATCCAGTTTCACTGCAGAGGCACAGCGAGGTGCTGCATCTGGCCTCAGATCCTTGGAGCAAGCAAGTGACCTCTCTGGAGCCACCCTATTTGTGAAGCAGCTCCCCTGCTCCCCTTCACTGGAGCTACATCACCCTGGGAAACCACCTGGCTCATGGGCACTGGCCCTAGGAAAGGCTCAGCTCCTTCCCATTGGAACCATTCCTGATCTTTGGGGTTTTCTGTCAGCCAAGAGACACAAACATTGGGGGTGATCTCAGTCACAGACCTTTCTTGGGTCCGTACATCTGTATAGACGTTCCTCTCTGTCTCCTATCAAACAGATTCTTTAACAGCCACATTTTCCTTTTGGTTCAGTAGTGGCTTTATCTTCAAGGTCCCCTTTTCCCTGGCAGCTTTGAAACTTATCATGGGTTTAACGTTTTGAGGAGAAAATAGCAACAGACCAAAGACTGTGATCTCACCTAAGACTTACTGCCCTAGGAAGGCACACTAAAAAAAAAAAAAAATTTAATAGTAGCCCTGGATACATTAACTCAGGTATGTGTGTTATTTTCTCCCTATGTTTTTCTTATGCTACCTTTCATAAACAAAGTTACAGAAAATATTTAATTTTAATGTATGCACACCTTGATAGCAGGTTTCTTAATGGTTTTATCAAAGAAAAAGAAAGCAAAATAAAATGTATCAGACTGAAGTCTCTTCTAAATTGTGAGAAAAAGCTTAAACCTTAAAGAGACAAAAATGTCAAGATATCAAGGTATCTCACTTCCCTATTTTAATAATAACAAAACTAACAAAGTGATATCTAACATCTATATCATTGCTGCTCTTGGTATTTTTTTTCTCCCTAAGTCATACGATGTTCCCTCTTAGGTTCTGAACTTTTAAACATTTAAGCAGTGTATAATTTTATCTCCCTGAGAGGTTCCAATGAAAGGCCTGAAGACATTCACAGGAGCAAATCTGTGGATGTGGTTGCGTGCCTGCAAGATGAGGCTCGGATAATGAGCATTTTATGGCAGAAAATTTGTGCTGTTTATTTGGACTGCTCAGTCACTAGCACGCTTCTGGGCACTGCAAGATGTTAATCTGAGCATTTATCAAAAGATACTGGAACCAGCATCTGGATTACCAGGAAATTTTAATTAAAGTATAAACACAAGACTTTTAGAACTGAAACACTAGTCAAATTGCTCATGTGGAAGAATCCTTCCTCTGGCCCTGGTTAGCAGGGCCTGGATAATCTGACTTTTTTGAGTAATATCAGCCACTAAACAACTTCAGCAAGAAGTGATTAGTGGGTATCAGTGGAAGGTTGTTCTGTACATACAAACTCCTTGTGAACAATTCAATGTATTTCTGATGTGTCGCTGGTGTATCATCGTTCTTGTGGGGTTTAGGTTCAGAGCAAAATAAGTTTTCATGTCAGTGCAGGTTTCACAGAACCACAGAATGGCCTGGGTTAGAAGGGACCTCAAAGATTGCCTAATTCCAACCTCCTCCCATGGGCAGGGACACNGGTTAGCAGGGCCTGGATAATCTGACTTTTTTGAGTAATATCAGCCACTAAACAACTTCAGCAAGAAGTGATTAGTGGGTANTGTTAGCAGGGCTGATCATTTCTGGGCCTGGATAATCTGACTTTGAGCAATATCAGCCACTAAACAACATCAGCAAGAAGTGATTAGTGGGTATCAGTGGAAGGTTGTTCTGTACATACAAACTCCTTGTGAACAATTCAATGTATTTCTGATGTGTCGCTGGTGTATCATCGTTCTTGTGGGGTTTAGGTTCGGAGCAAAATAAGTTTTCATGTCCGTGCAGGTTTCACAGAACCACAGAATGGCCTGGGTTAGAAGGGACCTCAAAGATTGCCTAATTCCAACCTCCTCCCATGGGCAGGGACACCTTTCACTATCCCAGGTTGCTCCAAGCCCCATCCAGCCTGGCCTGGAACACTTCCAGGGATGGAGCAGCCCTTGCCTAGTGTGCAAACTTACGTATTTTATGGCGAATTTGAAACAAAGGATAGTAATTATACATTTTTTCTTACAGCTAAGATACTTTCAGAGGAAAACCTCTTGTGGTCATAAATAGAAGCTACAAGGAGTTATGAGATCCCACAGAAAGGCTGCCTGATGAGTTCATTTACTTGATTGCCACTGAATTCCATGGGACGAGACATCACATTAAAACCACGCAATGCAGCGCGTTTAACTTTGCTTTGTATTAACTTTGCTTTGCATTTTACAGCCAAGGGGGGCAAAGAGAAAGGAAATGTTTGCTGCTCTGTGCAATATAACTGTGCAGGCACATAGATGAGATAACAAAACATACAATGCACAGAACAACACAGCAAAGCTGACTCGAAGCTGAGATCTCTTAAGCGCCTGTCCCAGCATAAAAGGACTTTGGAGGGCTTACATTTGTGGTGGCCAAAGTGCTACAACACAAAGCATCAGAAATGCTGGAAGCTACCTGACAAAGGATCCCTTTTGCTGAAGCAGCAGAAGAGACAGTGGGAACCTCTGCCACTGAAATTCCACCATGGGGATGCAGACGAAGTGTCCCGCTGGAAATGAAGACACGGCACACATGGGAAACAGAGAGGCTGCTGATGAGGGGATAAAAGTGCTGAGCCACTGCTGTTTTAGCTGGAGCTCTGACAGCAGAATTGTTCCTGGGAAGTTTGGCCGCTGTTTTTGCTATCTTTATTCTGAGCCAACAGGAGCTGAGTATATTGTATATTCAGGGTAAGAGCTACGTGATCCATGAGGGCGAGGGATGCACCACAGACACTGCGCTGATTCCTCTTTTCACAGGAGTGAAAAGGGAGTGAGAGAAGGGCTGTAGGAGTGTCCACACATATCAATTGCCTTCCCCCATCCTCTGTTGGCAGCACACAGTGTGATCACCCCATTTTTACTCAATTTCTGCAGATTTGCTGGGCTCATACGCAGAACACAAGGATGGTGAAAACTGCTAAGACAGGGGTTTTACTCACATCCCTTTAACATTCTGTGCTCTGTTGATAAAATTAGACAGGAGAAAAGGATTGACAACAAGGGAGTGTCATGCATGGCAGAAACTAAAGAACAATTATTGCAACTACCGTGGGCCTTCTCCACGCTACAATGGGGTGTTCAGAAAATCTCCTACACATTCCTTGATGCAGCAGGCTTCTCGCTTAACTGAACTCAAAGGGGATTTCCATCTTGCTTTGACCAAGCTTGTAAGTTTTTTATTTTGTCCAGATTAATGTGGGGCTTATGGATAGAAGAAAGCACGAGAGAAAATGGGCACTGCCTTAAAGAATCCAGTGGAAGATACAAAAATATGCATTAATACACATGGTCAGTAATAGTACAGATGTTTACAGCATTCATGCCCATGTTCTGATGCCTCTTATGAGGGAGGAAAGGCGGGAATGCATCCAACCCACCCGACACAGGTCTGATCTACTGCACAGCAGGACCAGTTTTCCCATTCTCTAGAATCAGCAAAAGAGGGAGGAACTCCACACAGCACCTCCTTCCTTCTCCTCTGTCTTGCCTGATCTGAAAGCCAACAATCTCCTTTCCAGTCTATTTTTTCCCATGTCTGGAAAAGTGACAAAACTGAACCATGAAGTTGAAAGGAAAAGATTACTTTCTGGCACACTGAAGCTTAAAAATTTGTATTTAAAACATCAGGAATGGAATGGCTTACAAGGAGCAGAGCATCCAAGGATTTTAGGTAATCAAACCAATACCAACTTAAACATATTGAAAGAACCACCCACAACAAATCAAGGCTTAAACTGCACTATGAGAACCCAAAGGGTTGTCAGCACAAGCTTTTAAGCATTTTGAAATGCCTGAAAGAAAAATAACTGTAATACATGTCTCCTTCGCAATATTCCCACCCTTCCAGATTGGTATAAACCAGGAGGAGGGGAAAAGACCAATTTTCACTGGATTTGATAATATCACCCTCAGCTTGTTGCCTTTAACTGATTCCTACCTGCTGCTTGTAAAATGGAGCTGCACTATCAGGGGGTTTCCTAAAACCTTTCTGTTGACCTATAGAAATCCAATAATAAATGAGATGGGATTAAAAAGAACTATGCTTTAAACAGGGACGTGAAAGCTTGGTGAGAAAGTTGTTAAAGCATGGATTGAAGAGATAACTAAACAAAAAATAACTTTTGATGTAATTTGCACAGCAGCAGTTCCTTTTTTTAATTATTGCATAAACAGATTTTACAAAAATGAACCCTCAACTCACAACCAAAATCATAGGAAATCCATCAGAACATCCTAATTTTCAGTCTCTCTCACTGTTCTTCCATTTTGGGGGGAGTAAAGATTTGATGGGCAAAGGTAGAGGGATGGGAAGGAACAGAGTTCAGTTTTACTCCATTTTTTACTAAATTCAGCTATCTGTTAGCTACACAATTTCATAAAACCACAATATTTAAAATGCACATTAATGTTGTAGCGCAATAGACCTATTCTACTTTTAAAGAAAAACAACCCTGATAGTAAACTCCAGTATAAAGTTTTAAAACAAATGGAGACTTATTCAACTATGTAATGGAAGTATTTATATAACATCTAAATTGAAAAAAAACCCACTCAGATAAACATAAACCTAAACTTTATTTACATTATATAAGTTCAATATTCACCAGAAAGCACAGATGTGATGACAATAAGCAGCAGTTATTAGGATGTAGTGTAAATGCTGGTGGAATGCAGGACACTGTATTATTTCCTGATGTTTTAAATTAGCTTTATTTAAAACAATCTGTTGTTTAATGAGTATTTTCCTCTGTAGAGACATATCAACATTCTGATTTGTTGACAGCTCTTTTCATTTGAGGAAGGAGTAGAGCCAAGGAAAATCACAGCATTCCTTATTTACATGTCCACACAAAGGAAATGCCTCCTCATGCTGAGTCAGCAGCACATTGGGCAGAAACACAATTAATGGTCATTAAACCTCAGAGAAGCAACATTTAGAACCAGAGATGTTCGTTAAACCAGCCACAAGGTCTAACCTGTCTCAAGTCTTAGCTGGGATTTAGAAAGTTGAGAAAACTACTGGCACTGCTGTCAGGTTGAACACTGACAGAGGACTTGGATTCTGTCCATGGTCGTGGCAACAACGCTCTGGAAAAAAACTTCTCTGAAGGCATCAGGAAATTCCACTACCAGGCACTGACACAGGTTGTAAAAATCCATCACTCAGAGAACACTTAGAGCTCGACTCAGGAATCGATGGTTTAGAGGGACAAGACTTTTCCTTATTGATCCCAGGGCTGATCTTGTGAAAGCTAAACCCACACATTGGTCATTCCTTTGTCTGCTCTGCTCATTCCCTCCCAGAATTCCAGACCTGAAACTGCGGAAACGTGGGAAAGGTGCAGAGGAGGCAGGAGCTTGAACAGCACCCAAAAGGACTCTAAGCAGTCCTCAGACAAGAGCAGAAAAGGAATTATCAAGCTGGTTGGGGGCAGTGCCCCATGTAACATGGTCATATTTCCCCATTCCACTCAGCATGAAACAACTGGCTGCCTTCCACTCTCTTAAGTAGGTAACCAAGAAAATCTGTGGAAAAAATTCACAGCTAAAAGCCTGAAACTAAGCTTTTCTTCTGTCACTAGCATGCTACAATCACCTTTTTTCCAAAGAACACTCAAGGTCTGAAATTAAAGTTATTGTTATGATGTTACTTGAATATACCATAAGCTAAAGGAGACAACTAGAATCTGAACAGCCCTGTAATTTTCAATGGTAATATTGCATCTCCCTTAATTAAAACTTTCAGTGTGAAATAACTTTCCAAAATTATCCAGTCTAGCCAAATATTAGAAAATTTGGCCTGAAAACAGATACTTTCTGTTCTGTTACACACCTCACAAAGAAGGGGAGCTGCACAGAAATGCTTTGTTTTGTTTAAAGTGCCAGCTGAACCCCACTCTGCTCACACCTTGTACTCAAAGCACGGGGGTTTTTTGCTTGTGCGTTGTGAGATGAAAAACACGATCATAAAAAAACACGATCCAGGCTTCGCAAACTGCTCTGTCTTCAGGTCTGTGAGGGTGGGTAACTTCATACAAGCTCCCAAAGTTCCTGATGGCACCACCAGACATCATTATAGACCTGACACAGCTCTTATCCCTCAACAAATTTAGTTTGATTTCTGAGGGGAAGGGAAAACACCACCTGGGTCAGACTTGGCTCAGAGTGCTGGGTGAACAGAACTGGCAGCCTGAGCCTTGAACAGCTCCAGCAAAGAGAACTCAGAGAATAAAAATGCATGTCCTGAAATGGTTCCAGGTCAAGCAAGGTTTAAGCTGGCATAGAAATGCGGGAGAGAAGTTGTGCTGTGTCTGAAAGTGCTCTCTTCAAGAGTAAAAGCTGAAAATGGCCAGTTGGACAGAGAGCTAATATTGAACACAGTACGAAATGACTCTGTATTAATAAGTAATGAAAAGTATCTTGGATATTTAGCACCTGTTTAAAAAATCAGTTCTTCCTGAGGACTGCAGGTGCTAAAACAAAATTGCATTTCCCAGTTCATAAGTCAGGCGCACAAACAGCAGACTGTTTCCAGAGCCTGGCATATGAAGAAGTTATAGTAATTCAAATTCCTAACTTACCTAATGTCTTCAATGTATTTATGTCTTGGTTGTATCAGCGGGGTAATTATCCCTTCCTTAGCAAAGGCACTGCTTAAGGAATCCTGGCATGCACTTCTTCAGTAATAAGCACTTCATTTTGTCAATGACTTCACTTAGAAACTCTTAGCTTTCCAAGATCTGATTATTTTTACAGAGCATGAAAGTTAACAACTCTACCTCATAAAAATTCTTTTATCTGCTTGGAAAAAAGTGCTGGTCCAAACTGCTGCACCATTTACATGTCCAGGCTTGGCTTCGGCTGTCGGTGGTTTGGATATTTGGCCATGTGATATTTTTTACTCCACTTTTCCTTGTCAATGCCAACTGGGAGCTGTTTTCTTTGCTCAGCCGGGTACTGCAGCCAACAAATCCCCCTTCTGGTACCAGTGAGATAGTTGTCAGTCAGAGAGGCTTGGAACACTCGAGACTCCACTTCCCCACCCAAGACCCCAGAAAAAAGATACAGAGACAGGCCCACAAATCAAAAGAAGAAAGAAAACATTTGTATTATGTTGGGAGCCCACTAACGCCACTGTAGCTCAGAATCTGGCAGCTGTTATGGCGCAGCAGAATTGTCAGAGCCCATAAATGTTCACTCTGGACTGAAACTTGGCATGAAGTGATGCCACTTGACTGCTCCACATCTTATCCCAAACTCTGTTTCTCATTCAGAGGCAGTGATGGCACACAGCACTCTCTATTCAGTGCAGGTTTGGGAGGTTTGTGCCACTGCTACAGGAAACTCCATTCTTTCCAACTGTGACGGTTTCTGAAGCTTGATGAGGTTCTGTTTTAAAGTAAAAGTGACCTTGGGGATCACTGTTCCCCAGACTTCTGATATGTAGGATTTATTCCGAACTCAAAAGTGGCAGTTGACTGTTTTTTCCTGCCTTTCTTTGCCAACAGACCAATTTGGCCACAGCAGTCTAAAAAAATCGCTGAAAACTTTGGGAAGCCTTGCTTTTTATTTTTTTTCCCTCTGATTTTTAATCCAGAGACTGATGATGTTTTCCTTTTTCCCTTCCTGTTTATTCTTCTCTCTACCAGATGAAGGAAAATTTTCAAATCAGAGGTAAGCTTGCCCAAAGGCATCAACGCTCACAAGCCTGCACAAGTTGAAATATCAGGGCCCTCAGGTCCAACATGTTGTCGTTGGGATTGGCATTCCACCCTGAGAGCTGGGATACGGGGAAAAATACAAATTGCTGATGCTGTTCCAAACAAAGCCCTCGATTCTAAGAGGTCTAACACTTCCAGCAGCCTTCTACTAAACTGATCCATTTTGTCAGCTTGGCACCTCTCTGTGGTATTATCTTAATGCACTTGGAAACAAAACTAAAGGTTCTGCTGCCCTGTGTGACTGAGACATTCAATGTTCCAAGTGCTCCTCGCTGCTCTCTAGCACGAAGCCAAAACTCCATCATTAAATGAAGTGTCAGCACATCTGAAGGTCAAGGTCAGAGCAGATCTTCACAGCATCCAGCATTTACAGTGAAGGTGAAGCCATTTTGACTGAGCAAACAGAGTTCAGATCATATCCCAGTGAGTTTTAGTTTAGGATTTTATTGTATATTGTTCACCATTAAATTGATGCTTTAAAATACCCATTTCTAAATGAATTGTATGGGGAGAAAAGTCTGCAACAGAAAAAGATTAGCAGCCTGCTTTTCCCAGAACATCTTGACTATAGCCTTTGGTGGCCTTAAGAGGTGGAAGCAGCAGGAAATTAATATCACTGGAAGTGTCAGCTGAGGTGTGGAGGTTGGAGGTACTGAGGAAAATACCCCAAATACACAGAAAAATCAAAGGTGTTGCTGTTTGGTGTGGAAGGATGTTCCCTAGAAAGCAAAAGGAGACCAAGCTGTGCTGAGAAACACTTTGCTTCAGTGATAACTTCAACAGTCCAACCAACTCAGGATGAAGAATCAATCCCAACATAAAAAAAACCCCCAAAACCAAACTGCAATGAAAGATAAGGCTTAAGGAATAAGATCAGTAAAATGCTTTAGAAAGAAACATCCCCACACAGTGATGTAAATCAGAAAGTGGCAAGTAAGCAATTAAACCATGGCTGGATGATGAGATCATTGGCCACGAGATTTTAGCTACGTGGTGCACGTGACTGAAGCCTTCAATTCATGTCAGTGCCAGGAAGTTCATGCAGCAATATTAACAAATGCATTGACTAAGCTGGGATAAGCTTTCATTACACTGAATAAACATAGCTTTACTATTCTCCAGTAAATACATACCACACATTTTGCAGCCCTTCCTGGATTTACCTTGGGACTTTACTTCCAAAGACAAAGTATTGATTGATAGACTTTGTGGCAGTAGAAAAATCTGGAGGTTCAAAAAAAAAAAAACCCAAAACACATTGAGCTATGAGTTTTATAACCTGTACACATGTTTGGGGTTTAAAGATGTCTAAATAAGAGATGAGTAAATCCTGAATATGACTGAAGTAAGAGTCCTTAGGGAGGGATGAGATGGGACATAGTGAAAAGGTGCTAATAAGTGAAAGGAAGGTGGGTGTCAGGGAGGGTAACTGATTTTTTTTTTTTTAAAGTATTTAGGTTCAGGTTTTGATTGAGGAAAAGCAGGATTTCTCTTTGTTTCTGTCAGTAAGGGGAAAGTACAATAGCACAGTTACTTGTGTATGTGTGTGAAGAGAGGAAAGCCTCTCCCACTAGAACATCTCCCTCATGTGCTGCAGTCTTAAGGACTTTGCAATGGACTGAAACCTCAAGCTAAACTTTCTATTCCCCTTCTTTTAGAGGTTTCAACACCTATTCTTTACTTTTGCAAATTAATAATATTAAGAGTTTAGCTAGAGGTTAGCTTACTCATTAATGTTGAGCCTGGGGACTGAATTTTATAAACAGCTAAGCCCTTTGCCTGCTAATGTACAAGGTCAGCACATTTTTGTTGTGGAATATGATCTAAATGGATTAAAAAGAATAAGCCCTGCCTTTAGGAACCCTTCAGAAACCTCCAATACATAACAATAATCTTTTCATACATTGAAATCTCAGTGGAGGTTTTGTAGCAGCACTGTCCACATGTGATAATGCTTCTCAGAGGCCACAAACTCAATTAATAATCCTTAATTACACATTCTCTATATTTTTCAGTATACCTTCAAATTAAATGTATTTAATTTGCAGTTGCAATCTCGTGTTGAGGTTCAGAACATGTTGAGGTTCAGGCTGTGCAAAATGCATCTTTTCTCTAATATTATCTAAATATTATCAGAAGTTATGAAACTAGAGAGGAAACAAGGAGTAATTTACTGAACAGCTTGCCCAGAACAGTGTCTTAGAAACACGCATGTGATATATGGAAGGAGTACCAGAAATTTAAATGCACCACTAAAATTCATCATTTTAGAACTCGATGACCACATAACTAAAAGTTAATTTCTTTTTTCCAAACAAGGAAAAGCCATGCTCCACCACTGACTGTGTGACATCAGAGCTGAGCTACGTGTGGGGATGCAGCCACCCAGAGCAAGGAGAGAGAGGATGTGGCCCTTTTGTGCAAAAGCAGGAGCTGACTGCTTGCTCTGTCTTTTCTTACATGAGAAAAGAGGAGTTTGCCTTTCACCCCAGGCGACTGTGATTGGACACTGTCATTAGGAGTAACTCCTGTCTGGAGGTCTGTGAGTGATTGACTGACAGCCAGAAAGGGAGGTTTGAAGCAAGTTAGCCATATGTTCAGAAGACAAAAGAGATTTATCATCTGTCTCCCCAAAGGAGGCCAAACTAAGGTTATTGAGTCTGCACAGAAAGTCAAATAATCACAGTGACATCAAAACTGACTTAATTGGTACAAAGGACACAGACAGCTCTGCTGGTGAATGACTAAATGAAGTAAGATGTTACATATAAAGCATTTATAAGAAACTATATCTGGTTGTGCAAGCAGAAAAGGATCAGAAGCTGAAATACAGACACAAGCGTTCTAATGGCAAATCCAAATTTCTAGATTGAGAGATTTTATTTCTAAAGTCAGCTTCGTGTCCTGGCAGCTGAAACAATACTTCCTTGCTAAATCATGATTTTCAGCAAGTAAAAGACAACAAAGAAATATGGGGCTGACTGGGCTAATTCCATCTTCTACACTGAAATGAATCAAAAGCAACACACAGAGCATCTACAGCACAAAGAATATTGGTCAACTAAACCCACTGGTTTATTTTTAAAAAGTTTAGCTTTTCTTTGATTTCTGTTCCCTTAACTCACCCCTAAACCAACCAACCAAACAAAGCCCAAATAAAACAGCCCCCACCCCACAATATTTATTATTAACATTTGACACAGAAATAATTTTCCTACATAAATGAATGTCTACATTAAAAACTAGTGAATCCAATAATTTCCCTGCCAGGACACATGTTCTTAACTAAGAGCACAGTGGGCACCAGTGAATTAACATCTGATACCTCAGCACTGAGGCGAGGGGGGAAAGGAAAGCTGCAAGAGCTGACAACAACATTCTCACCCACAAGAAAATGAGACCGGATAGACTTCTTGCTTTGGCTTCCAGGAGAGGAAGATTAAAAAAAATACTTCCCCAAACAAAGGAAAAATAATACATACATTTATATATGTATATATATAGGTGTGGAAACTGTAGGTAATGAGATGTGCATTCCCACGTCCTTCATGGGACTGATTTGTCTGACCTTCAACTGTTTTAGTTTGCCCCAGCTTAGCCACAAGAGGCAGGAAGTCTTCTGGCATTAATATTTTCTTTGTGGATATTTTTGTGCACATTTCAGGAAGAAGCAGAGCTGCAGAAACAGATTCATCGTGGCAGAAAACCCGCTGGAAGTTTTTCAGCCCTTTCTGCAGGTAGCCAACAATTTGTCGTGCAGTAGGTAAGGGTGCAATGAAAAACCACAATAAATCTGGAATACCAGAACTGAGTTAGAGATTTGGATCAGTGAACATCTACTGGGGAAAAAGCAAGATGCTGTTGGCTCCCACCAGAGTTTTTTCCAACTGCAGAGTGAGTTTGATTCAGTGTTAATTATTTTTTCAAACTTACTTAGAAAACTTCAGACTTAGAAAACTTCAGACTTAGAAAACTTCAGACTTAGAAAACTTCAGACTTAGAAANACAGTTTCCAGCCAAGAATTTACCAAGTGTCTGAGGATGCAATGAAAACTGTCAAAATGCAATCAAAAACCAGCTCAAAAGTCAAAATGTTGGGTGACAGCTGAAGACAAAAAGGAGGAGCTGTTCAGCAATGGATTAGAGCATAGAATGAGAGTGGAGAAAACACACAGCCAATGTTTTTCTTTAAGACAGAGAAAATCTCTTGTTCAGACTGGTTTATTTCAGCCATTTCGATTGGACAAATTCCTCTGTGACTTTGGAACTGGACAATTTACCTTTTCCTGGGTTATCGTGATGACTGGGTAATGTTTTTCAAGTGAAGGAAGAGAAGCAGCCTAAGAGCAGCCCTACATAAACTCAGATATTGCTGGGTCATCTGTGTCTGCCTCTGTCACCTGAGGGTGACCAGTGCTCCTGTGGGTGGGTGGCTTTGCAACCCCAGGAAAAACTGATATCTGGTAATTTTATGAGGAAAATGAATTCTCTCAAATCCTCAAGTTTCCCTTTACTCTTCTGTGCTCAGTGCACTAAAAGTAAGGAGTCCAAACACAACTGGCAAGGGCATTTCAAGTGCCATGTTTAACAGATGTCATTTTTTGAT
Organism: Bombycilla garrulus; assembly: GCA_013400315.1. Lineage (NCBI taxonomy): Eukaryota > Metazoa > Chordata > Aves > Passeriformes > Bombycillidae > Bombycilla > Bombycilla garrulus. The sequence continues at coordinate 129,535 of VXBU01007350.1, forward strand.
AAAATTGTATCGTATGTATAGAATTAAATTTCAAAACATTCATTTCAAAACTAGATGACTGATAATTTCTAAAAAGAAAATAAGGTATCCGATAAAAAGCAAGAAAAAATCCCTTTACATTTCAAAATTGTGTGCAAAAGACAGCTACAATCCCAATGAACAATTTGTTTTGCAGAAGTTGTCCCACCCTCTACCTGCTTAGGGCTTCAGAAACGTCCCCTTTCCTAAGACAGGAGACTTTACACAAATGGCATTTCTGATATGAACCTGACTCAGCCTCCTCTCAAAGACCTTCAGTGCAGTCTGAGAGCATCTCCTGGAGACAGAAAGTTTTAATGGGATTTCTCGTAAACCCATGTTGCTAAAGCAAATGTCCTATTTTAAGTCTTGCCTGTCAGGGAAGTGGTGTATAAATGTATATGGTGTCTAGGTTATATCAGTTCCTACCTCCTGACACAATTTTTTGTGTGAATTCTCCAACCCTCACAGTCATTGTCAAGTTCCCACTCCCCAGGCAGGAGAACAGGTTCCTCACAGCTCCTATTGTCCAGCTTGCTGATCATCTTCATTGCTCTCAGTTAGAATCTTTATTTCCCTTTAAACACTGTTACCCCAACAGCGTTCCCTCGGAGGTTTTGTGGGATTATTTCGTGTGCCTTGAACACTGCATTCCTGTTAACACGTCCCAAGGTGGTATTTGCTCTCTTGAGAAGAGAAAGTGCTGCCTAATCCTCTGTGTTGTTCTGAAATAACATCTGTGCCCTTTTCTGTAAAGCTGCTCCAGTCCCCCACCTTCTACTTACATACTTTATCATTCCTGCATTTGAGCCTAGGGAAACTTCTTGCCAATAATTTTCTCCTTGTTTTTTTCTGTTTTTTTCTTTGCTCGACAACTTTCCCCATTTTTAGGATAATTCCATCTTAACTCAACCTGCCCTACCCACAGCAGCCTACTCTCAAAGGATGATTTCCCAGCACTTCTGCAGACCCACACAGCAGAACCCTTCTCCTCCAAGTCGCATTTCTCCAGCTCATCTACGTCACAGGAGACAGTGTTGTGTCAAAGTGGGGCTAAATCAGGAGAAGGTTCCATTTTTCCCTTTTCCCTTGTCAAAAGCAAACCACTGGCTCTTCTCCTGAAGAGCTGAGCTCTTCCCTGGCTGGCTCTGAAGCGGCTGAGTTCAGAGAGCTTGGCACACTGGGCACCGGGAGAGAGGCCCTTGGGACAAAGTCCTGACTCACTTTTCTGGATGCTGATTCCTAGTTTGTTCACTGTTGCTTTTGGAACAAGGCAGTTCAGCTTTGAATGAAAGTTTTTTCCACCCCTAGAACTAATTAGCACTGACAGGGAGGGACAATGGATTTGTTATCGCTGAACCGAATTTCTAACTGTGTTGCCTGAATTAAACTGATGTCACACACAACACTACAGGGAAGTGGCCTGAATTTCAAAGAACTCATGTGAAGACCTGGTAGAGTTATTTCAGACCTGATGGAAATGCAATGAAAGAAATGCAATGTAATCTACAGAACTGATGGAAGAAATCTGAATGAGATTCACGCTGCATTTTTTACTCAGCAAAGGCCTAGAGCACACATAAGAAAATGATGGATTTATTTTTTCAGGAGATAAAATAAATAGGTAATTTATTATTCCACTTCTGGTATTAGTATTTTAAAGAGGTCACCTTCTCTCCATATACATGGTCTCACAAATTAATACATACTTATCTGCTGGAAGCCTTTTCTGAAGTATTATCAATAAAAACAAGAACTTTTAAGAATGACAAATGTTTGAGCAGTCACATACTGACATAGCATAACTGCTCTGCATTCCTTTGCCTGTTTGCAACAGAGTCAAAATGTTTCATAATTAGAAATTTAAGAAAGTCAAAGTCAGTCAATTTTTAAAAGAGGCCAACTGTGCTATTGCAAAATAACTGCAACTGTGGGAATTAATTTCTGCATTCCATGCTCAAATAAAACACTGAATGCCCAGGAAACGAAATTTTTCTAATTGAAGGAGTAGGGGTATGAAAGGCAAACCCACAGGTCAGTAGTGCCATGATATCATGCTTAAACTAAAAACTATACTGTAGCAAAATCTGAATTCTAGCAGCCAGCTTCATTTCTAAAGCTGGAAATCTCCATCTCCACAAACAGCACAAAGTGTTCCTAACTGGTACTTGACCATGAAGTTTCATTTTTCAAACATCTTCCCCTTTGCTCCAGGATTATTCTGCTTTAATGACTGAGCGCTGGCCACAAAGACCTTTCCTTCTGGTGGCAGCAAAGATGAAATCATAGCATATTTTTGAACCACTATGTATGGAGACACACTTCTGTGAGACCAGATTTTTTTTTTTTTTTTTTTTTTTTCAAGGCAGCAAATCACAGACTACCCCAGTGAAACTGCAAATGATTCCCTGCTTGTCCAGGAGCCGGACAAAAAATACAAGTCATATCAAAAAGCATAAGCAAACTGAAGAAAAAGAGGGTTTAATTATTCACAACATTTCTCCCCAAAACCAGTTGTATGAGTCAGCATTTTGTGTGTCATAAATGCAAGGGGGAAACAGAGTTCAAAACTGAGGGAATTGGTATGAAAAACAAATTTAAACTTCAATTCACCCTCATAAACCAGAACCCTCACCTTACATAGTGCATTGTTTTAAGAAAAGTGAATTGAATGAAATTAAAAAGCCTTTATTATTTATCTATATGAAAATAGCCTTAACTGGTGGAGCAACCTATTGCCCCGATCTTTGGGAATTAATTTTGATTTGCACAGTCAGTTTTGAAGTTCCCTCATTGCAGCTGAACTGTAAAGGCAGAGCTCAGACTCTCTTCAGACCCCTTTATTCATTCTCCCTTTTGCAAATATAGAATTCTACCAGAAAATCTAACAGTAAAATATCAGAAAAGATCACAGTTAAGTTTATTGCACTATCCTAAGTCTCTCTTTGTGCATTTAGAGTGTGAGGCAGTCTTAACTCCCCAGTCATGTGTCTCAAATGCAATATGTTTTTAAAAAAAAAGACTGGCAAGTTACATGGATACACACAACTTGTGTTTTTAAAGGATTTAGGACTGCTAATTATGAAAGACTAAATTACTCCCAGCCTATAAGAAAGAATACAGACTTAGTCTGAAGTTCTGCAATGCCTGAAGTTTGGCCCAATCATAAAATGAATAGAAGAACAATTTAAAAGAAATCTTGAACATCTCTCTTCAAAGAAAAAAGTGAACTCCTGAAACTTCATTCACTTCATTTTAGTGTCCAATTCTCTGGTAGAATTCTGTGTTTGCAAAGGGGGGAATGGAGAACAGGTCTGAACAAAGAGTCTGAGCTCCACCTTCAAAGTTCTGCTGCAGTGTGGAAATTTTAAAACTGAGTATGCAATTCAAAATTATTGGCATTGAAATTTCATCCACACACATTTGGAAAAGGCTGTGGTGGACTCCTTTGTCCTTTTGAGCCCTTGATGTCCTGAATTCCAAGTACTGCATTGTTTTGCTCCCTGACTCCTACCTGCTACTCCCCACATCTTTCCACACCTAAAGATGTGCAAAATAAAATAATTTTTAAGGATTAAGCACAGTAAATGTGCCAGTCAACAACTCAAGAGCAGTTATTTGTGCACAGATGATCTCTGATCTGTCAGGCACACATTCACTCACTTTTTTTTTCTGTCTCCAGCAGGTCGTTACTTACTCCTGCAGTTCAAGCAAATGTTTGTTCTTTATTGCAGCTGGGTTTTGGGATAGGATAAAGCTAAACAATAAAAAGTGCTTGCAGGAGAAGCCAGGAAAATAGCAACTCTCTAACTATTGTAAGAATGTGCAACCTTAGTTGCAATAAAATGAAGAAAGAATGAGGGTGGTGGGGGGGGTGACCTGCGCCAGATGATTGCCAGCTGGGAGAGAGAATCGACCCAGAACATTCTGTTGGAAAACAGCTTCCAAAAACGCCGTTGGATTGAATTGAAAGTGATATATTCAAGGTACACTTAACCTGGGAAATGGCTGCAATATCAAGAAAGGCCTCCTTTGGGAAAACACCTTCTGCACCCCAAATTTACGTGACTCTATCATATCAGAAGCATTGTAAGAAGTGGCACAGATGAGTAATTGCAGCAAGTGTCAAGTGTTGGTTTTGGAATGACCACTATGAACTGAATGTAATCTCATTTCACTCCTACTGCTTTGTAATATGCTCCCAGCCTTGATGAGTGCTCCTGGAGTGACCTGCTCCAGCATTCATGACATTTCTAGAATATCAATTCACTTTGTGTCTGAGTTAGCTTTTGCCCATTTGACTTAAAAATACCTCTATCACTTCTGTGCAAATCCTTCAAATAGTTTTTCCTCCTCATAAACAGATTTCAAACATTTTCGAGAAGGAAAACACACTCCTCCCCAACTCCTGACTATTCTGTTTTCTCTTGACAGATTTTAAGTATTCATCAATTTTTTTCTTTCCTGAAACCAGGTCCTGCCGCAGGAATGTATTGATCTGTCAAATCAAAAGGGGGTTCTGCCTTTTTGTCTTTCTATAGGAAGATGAGTAGGCTGCTAAACTCACCTTTAGCATTTTTATTGTGGATAATTATTCCATATTGAGTCTAGTTCAAAATAAATGTATTCTACATCAGAGTTTAACCCAAAAGGCTTTGGGATCTTTATTCAAAATGCAATGACTTTCCAGATTATACTAGCTCATTACCAATGAATTTTTCATATTCTAAGTAGAACTAATAACTAAATCACAGCAATAACTCAAATTGCTGCAACTTTACACTTGATTTTCCTGCATCTAAAAGCAGGTAAAAAAGCGAAGACTCACTCTCAAAGTACAAGAGGGAGTGTATATAAAATGATTTAAAATTCTATTCCACATAGAATAAATCTCTGACAGCCTCATGCATTATTCAGTAGATGAAAGAGAAGGAAGAACCTGGAAAAGGCCAGGGAAAAGTGTTATTACTGCTCTGCTTTGTAAAATTAACTATTTCAAGCTGCTTAACCTTAGCTCAGAACATTGTGTTGGACTGCTGCTCTTATAAAGAAGAATCTGCTGCAAATTAAAATCTTGTCTGCTGCTTTTGAAAATGGAAAATTTGAGAATACTTATAAAGTGGAGCCACCTTCTTTCCCCTTTTACTGATTTGAAAATGAGTCACATTTCAAATGCTCATTCCCATGTGTCATCCAGAGAAGACCACCCAAAGTTACCTCATTTTGAGCAAACTTTCAGTTCTCCAAACCTGCAGTAGCCCCCGCACTCCTCCCCTCCTGACCTCATCTATTTGGCTCTCAACCACTAGTGTTTAGCAGGACAAAGACCCACAAGCCCCAGCTTCTTTAAAAACACAAAAGGAGAGGGAAGAACAAGCCCCTATAATCTCAAGGTGCATTTATTAAAACAGATTGGTAAGAAAGGATAAAAATTTCCACTAAAACCAGAATGTGCCCCCCTAGTCTTACCCCAAAAGCCCAGCACCATCAGCCCTGGTACAAGGACAGGCTTCCATCTCAGCAGATCTCAGCAGGTGGAGCAGCTATGATACAGCAACATTTGCAATTAAAAGAGATCATCAGGTGACAAGGGAATGAAATCTTAATGCTTAAGCACTGGCAAAACTGCAGTCACCTCTTATTCCTGGAGTACTACTCATCTAGAAATACACACATGGCAACCAGCTGATTAAGAAGGGTTAGGGTTTGTGAAGAAAAAAAAAATAAAACAATCCAAAACCAACAAAAACATCACATTCCATGGCATTGTGGGTTTGTTTCCAATAAATACCTACATTGTATTCCCAAACCTGCTCAGACCAAATAAAAGACTTGTTTATACTTTCTGCTTTCCCACCAGGACATACACGGAACTGCCAGTAAATTCATCAAAAGCCGTTTCCCCTCTTTGCTGAGTTTTCTCTTGACTCAGATTTTCCCATTTGCTTGCATTCAGGAGCTGAAAACAGACGTGGTGCTTGAGAACTGCTGCACACAGAAAACCCCTTAAACACAGAAAGAATCACTGGTTTACAATTCCTGAATTGAATGTAAATTGATTTGTCTGATAATATTCTGCTTCCATTTCATAACATTTGCCGTGTTTATACACGGCAAAATGTACAGCCGTGTATAAACAAGCCATTTATAGCCTTCCTGTTCTGAACACTGTTTTTACTACACTAAGAAATAAACCTGTGGGCATTTTGTTCCTTTTATCCCTCCTCACACCTCTGCCCTTCAATCACAAAAATCTGATGGGAATTACATCCACTACAAAACATCAACGATGATGGCAACAGATATTACACTTGTTTCATGAGATAACTTTTGAATTTATGGGTTTGTTGGATAGGGGTGTCCTCACTTGCAGCTAAACCTTCTGACCCTGTGGTTCACACAGAAAGCTGCACAAAAAAGGGGAAAATGTCAGAAAATAGCTCCATTAGCAACATCAAGGATTTTCACCCAGTTAATTAAATTATTACATATAATGTACTTACATAATCAATAACTTGGGTTATTAAATTGCTCTCTGTAGAACACATTTAGGCGAGACTGTTATGGTGTCATGAGCCATTCTTTCCTGAGATGTTTCATGTGTTGCTTCACACATACACCTTCACTGCTGATGATTCCTGCTGTGAGCATAACTAGTTTTTGCGTTGCCTAAATATTTTCAGCTTTTATCAGTCTAATCCAAAATATGCCTGGTACTGAGTGAGGGGAAGAGAGAGTGTGTATATATATATATGTATATACACACAATTGTTACAATATTTAATTTCTGAATCATAAGTGATGACTCACAAAATTTGAGCATTGACTACAAACTATTGTCCCAAACAAAAATGATAATAGAAAATGAGTGCTTACAATGAAACCAGGTGCATTTCCATCGTTGCCTACAGAGTACACCACCACTTTAGACTGGACCATTGTGAGACGACTTAGACATTTGATAATATCTAGGTTTATGAATTTTTGCAGTGAATTTTCATTAGTTATTCTTACTATCTGCTAGTCCTATTGTCAATTAATCTGTTCTCAAAAATCAAATTGGATTCATGTGACCAAACCTCTGTGGATGTCTCCACTGGCCAGGAGCTGTGGCCAGTCCAGTTCATTAACTTTTTCAAGCCGCATCACTTTGCAGGTCAGAGAAAACAGCCTGAGACACTGCTTTGAGAAATGGAGAAGTGTTGAATGCTCATGTTTACAGAGAGGACACTTTCTCACTTCAGGTTTTCCTTCCCAGCTCCCTTGCAGAGGCCTGAAGAGGGTTCAGCTCCTGTGCCACCCCTCTCTGTGTGACAATCCATGGCACAGTCCCGTGTCCAGGGACCCTGTGCAGCTCTGCCTGCAGGAGAAGGGCCTCTCTGACACAGAGGCAGATTTGTAGGTCTCTGTCTTCATGCTCTTTAAACTCATCTCCACAGCTGGTGTACTGTAGAACCAGCTTTATTGGCAAAAAAAAAAAATTGTCTCTGAAGTGCAGGGTGTGATTGATGGCTCTTGGTTTCAGCTTCTTGCTTCTCTCCTTCCCCTCACACCACAGCATTTGCTGTAGGTGATTTTAAAACACTCCAGGAGCTGCATTTTTCCTCCACAACACATTTGAGAGCTTTTCAAGTCACAGGAGAAGGCACTGACCAAAACACTCGTATCATCCCTGCCTTACAAATTCTGTATTTAGCTTCCAGGTGGGAGAAGAGCAGCTCGGCACAGGTGCTGATTCACAGAATGATAACATCCGAGGAACTTTTCCCACTTCCCAAAAAACACTTCCCAGCTCCTCAGAAGCGCCAAGCAATTGCCTAACAATGTAACACCAGGAATGCCATATCAAATCTGTGGCCTTGCAGACTTGATAAAAGCTCTTTTAAATGCACAGAACTATTCATTCATAAAACCTACTAAAAATACAGAGAACTTAAAATCCACTGAACAGCATTTTCCACACTTGTTTATCCTGAGTCACTTCCATTGTTGTTTTCCAAGAAGGTCACACACTACGGTGACCTCAGAATTCAGTGTAAAACTGACATTTTAATATAGTCTGAATGGGATAAATTAACTATACATGAAATGTAATGGACTGAAAGTACTCCAAGGCGGACAATGCTTGACTTATTTCACAACTTATTAGTCAGTGTTTTAACATTTAATGGCTGTTGTAGATAATGCCTTATCAACTAATGATGTATCTCTGTATTAGACAGCATTTCCCTATTACTGTCTCTCTAAAAACCAATTACAACAGTACTCATTTGGCAGCTGATTTGTTAATTATAAACTCAGGTCGGATCAGAGAGGTAAAAACTAATTTACTGAGAGAAAATGAAACCTGAAATTAAGAGGGTTTAAAAATACTATCCTAAGAATTAAAGTGATAGTAACAGATAACCAAGATATGTCCAGTTTATAGCATATTTTCACTTTTTTGGTAGAAGAACCTGTGTTTGGCAAGTTTGGTTGTGATGAGATCAGAGAATTTGCTGTTCTAATATAAACAAGGTGTTTTACAGAAAAGCTACTGTACATGGGGCTCTTACACATGGATGTTCAGAACCCTCACAGTTCTTTTTAAAGGACATATTTGATATCACTGTGAAATATATAGCACATCTTTAAATGTGCTTCACCATCTCAGAATTAATCAAAAAAGAAGATACTGTTTTGTTTTGAAGTTTATACTACAGTTTTCAAAGCACAGACACCTGCAACTCTCTGAAAACAGGACTGTTATAATACACCGCAAGTTAATATACTATAACTAAAGCCAGCAAAATATTTAAACAATTCCAGCTGTCTTGACTTAAAACAAACAAAAGTTTTGGTTTTCTTACTCTAAATGTCACTTGATTTATCATAAAATGGTGCAAATTCAACCCTCCAACCACACACATTGCATCAAAAACAATGTAATAGAATTAGCTGTTAGAGGAGATCTCTAGAAATATTTCAAGCATCACTTGGTTTCTTAAGTATTTTCTTTAACTGAATATTTGTTCTTACTTCTATTACTCTGAAGTAGACAGGGGAAAGAGGGAGGAAATAGATCATCTCAGAAGAAAAACTTCCAGAGTTTCCTGGTGGTTTTCAACTTCCTCCTCAAGTAGCTGATTCAAAAACTGGAAAAGCTGTTTTGCTATGTGAGAGCCCAAGTGTGCAACCCTGAGCCAGAAATGGATAGAAAAATAAATCTTTTATTATAATACTAATATTTTACTTGCTTCTTTCTGGATTTTTTTAAAATGTAAATTAGTGAAAAGTTTTCTCTTGATCTCTAAAAGCTGGTGAGTTAAATGAGGAGACATTTCCACATTTGTTGGGAAGTGACGTCCAAGTTGAACTAGTAAATTAAAAAGCTGGCTCAGCCTTTCTCATTCAGGAGCTGCAGGGTATTGCCCAAGTGAGGAGTGGAACATCAATCATTGCTTACATCTCTGAAGGAATGCCAAGTTTAGCACAGAGGAATCTCCTCAGCCCTTCAATTTATTAATATTTTTATTTTTTTTATATTTTCCTGAATGCCCTCACAGAGAAGTAGTAGTAACCTGAATGTGAGAATGCCTGCAAAGGGAACTCATCCAGGTTAGCTTATCTGGAGGTCACAATTAGCAGATTTTGAAATTTGATAGAAATTACAAGTAGAGGAGATTTGTACCTTGAAAAAAAAAAAAATTAAAAAAAAGGCAGAGTTTGGAAATGATTCTCTGCGTTTCAACCAGAATATTAATCCTATCATTACTTAACATCACTGTGATTAACTCCATATGCAGGCCCTATCCAGGAAAGATCCTTGGGGAGCTGAGGGAAAGAAACATTCAGTGCAGTGGCACCTAATCTTTGGAGGAGATAGCTGAGTGTTATTGCAAAATAAATAACATTAATCACTGCTATGCAAAAAATGCTGTGCAGTTTACTTCTGAAAATATGAGCAGCGCTCTTAAAGGTTGTCTTTCACATTCAACTAAATGCTGTAAGTCTTTCTAGCCTTTAGAACTCAACCTTTAGCAAGCCAATCAGCCAACTGCACAGTTAAACTTTTCTCTAATTTGCTCCCAAATCACCATATTCATCTCCAAAACAACAGCTGGGTTCCTGGGATACGATATAAAACAGCTTTTTATTTTTATTTTTTCCTTAAATTGCCTTTTTTTTCCTCATGATTGCCAGAGGAATACAGTACATCTGCTTTAAACCACAGTGGTCCAGTCCCAGTTTTAATTTTTACTCACAACCTGGGGAGAATAAAATAAAACACTGTAAGCATCCCTCCTTAATAGCCAGCACTCACACAGAAGACAGATAATAAAATCTTTAGAAGAGTATTCTCTTACATAGCAACATGTGATAATAATATCCTGGATGTTTATCCACACCGTTACACCTTTTTTTGGTTGTTGAACCAGGACAAGGAGGCAGGGCTTTGACAGCTGTTTTTTTTGCTACCTCTCAAAAATAGCATTAGACTAAAAGTTCTAGATGCATTGCTGATGGAATCTACTCCCAGCATTGTACATAGGCATGGTTAAACTTGGAGAACCCAGGAGAGCTGGAGCAAAACAAAATTTCCACGCATGAGACACCACTTATCATTCAGTTGTCATCAGCTGTGTAAAAATAGAGTGACAAACACTGGTGGGGACACACAGTGTGTGATTAGCACACAGGTCTTTCCCAGACTTCACCACTGCTAAAATAAAATAGCGTGCCACAAGTGGCGCTTTTGAAAGAACATGAAATTTTACACCAATGTTCTGCATCTGACCCAGGGCTCTAAGCAGCATCCATGCCCTGAAAAATGCTGAGGAAAACTTTTCTTGAACTCTCCTCAGCACTATAAATGTTCAGCTGAACATCAGGCCACAAATAGGTTAAACTGAGAATTCAATCACTTCCAGTGATGGAGATGTTAGGAAAAGTATTCCACATCCCACTTCAGTGTATTTACCTTAGCACACAGGGAAGCAAAAAGGATTAGCTTTGTGAAGAGATTTTCTGCAGGAGAACTGACAGGTATTACAGGCATGTTGGGTTTCTACCTCTGGCTAGATCTGGATTTGTGGGTTAAAGGAAACTAGGAGGAATTTTCCTGTTTAGCTTCAGGAAACAAATCCATTTGCATGCTCAGAAAGTGCTGTAATGATGTCATATTTTTAAAGAATTATTATGCTTAAGCACCTACTCACTAGCAGCTGATTCCTTAATCTGGTCCCATCTGTGTCCAGTGATTGTGTTATTGCTGTAAGATGTTTAGGGAATTGCAGCTAATGCAGTGGCCAGTGAGGTTTAAATTCTCTCACTCTGTGGGACAGATAAGCAAAGCTCCAATAAGGGAGTGAAATGCCAGATAGAAATAATATTCTTCCTCCTAGACTTCCACGTGCTTTTGAAATGGCAGGAAAATGCACCACAGGCTCTCAAAAGCCCAGAGTTTCTGATTATCACTAAAAACCCATTGCTCCAAGTCAGGTCAACAGCAGAAGCAAGCCAAGGATCCAGTCCAATTCCCAGGTAGGAACATCGTGGCTGTGGTACAGACCTTTATGCAACAGGAGCTAAAGGATTGCATTTACCCCATTAGACTGTACTGAACCTGGGAGCAAACAGAAAAGTGGCAAGGAAGGATGAAAAAGCTTAGGAAACTAAAAAAGCCCAGGAATCTGTTCCCTAATAAGGAATAGATTGCTAAATTAGCCCAGGCAAACTTTTTAATTGTTGGGCGAACTGAGAATAAAATCTATGATTTTCACAAAGTGAGTACTGGCCAGCTACTAATGCTGGAGAAGAGCTGACTTCTGAACAAGGAGTGAGACAAAGTCAGTGGAAATTGAAATCTCAAGATGAATGTGCCAGCTGACTTGCTTTAGTTATCATCCCAATTGACAAGGACAGACAGCGAGGGGGGAAAAATCCTCCTCATCATAATCCAGCCTTTATTGAAACAGCCAGTCCCAGCACGCCATTGTCCCCAGCCTCATGATACTCATTCCCAACAAAAGGACCATGAAATTACAGAAAGGGGTTTGCAGCTCTTCAGGAGCAGGTAGCAGAAAAGATAAACCTACAAGCCTTTAATCTGCAAAAGCTTCTATTTTAATCTGGCCCAGGTCACCAAAAGAGAGTGGTTTCAATCAAATGTTCTTTACCAAAGAGGTGCCACACAGCTCAACTGAAAGAGACTAAAAAGTAAAACATCTTTTTTTAAATTTTTTTTTCCTTTACAGAGTAACCAAAATGTGTTTATCAAGTTATCTGGGAACACTCACATAGGGGTATTTATTTTTGTATCCTACTCTGATATTTTCAGATCCAGAGATACCTTTGGTGCCTGCTGATTTAACAGTGAAAGTGTGCTCAGCCACGAGGCACTTTTTTCCTCCCCTGCAACTCCTGTTAAAAGCGTACATCAATTTTTCCTTGCCTGCTGTCATTGAGTGAAAACTGCTGATAGAGGTAAGAATCCCTCTGAGCAGTTTCTCAGAAGTTTGTTTAATGGTGGAAAGAGTGATACCAGGAGACACTTGTTAAAAAAACCCCTGTAAAATTCTGTCACAAATAAATTAATATTTTAATAAAAAATGGAGTCAAAAGGCAAAAGAAGCTCCTTTTTTTTCCCCTGTATTCTGACTCTAACCCAAAATGAATACTAATGTAATAATGCTACATCAAACACTGTAATGAATTTACACTGGTGAAGTCTTGGCTGTCTGATGACAGCACTCCCCCAGTGAATAAGTGCACAGTGCATTGTCCCCTCTAGAGCTCAACTTCAAAGCCCTGGAAAATCTCCTTTGAGTTTTGAACCTTCCAGATCAAAGCCTTGGAGTTCACTTATACTTTTAGGCTCAGATGAAGGCAGGCAGTAAGACAGCCGTGATTTAGAGGATAAATCACTTCAGAACAATGTCTAGGAGCATTCTCTATGGCATTACGCTTGAAATTAGGTTTAGAAAATGATACCACACAGACACAACTGCAGTTTCGGGAAAACTGAGGCAAAAAAACCCATTACTTCTTTTTTAATTTCCCAGTGGAATTTACCTTTTGATTTCGCAAGTTTGTTTACAAAATAATTCCCCACATAGGTCTTGATGGCTCACACCATGACAATTTATACGCAGGCTGGGATTTAATCTATCTGTTCACTGCATTAGAGAAAAATAAAGAATTCAGTGTCTAAAAAAACCCCCCCACAGATATCTGAAAAAATAAGCCTCCCCTCATCAGACAAACAAACACTCTCTGGACCAAGCCTGTGGTTTGATCTGCATGCAGGCTACATCAAAGCCTGCCTCGTCCAACCCTGCTGCATATGAATGGTTGAAAAGGACAAAAACAACCCCTACAGCAACCCCGCTCACACTGAACAATGAAATCACGAGTTCACACACATTACCTGTGTTTGTTCCAATATTTATAGGCTCCTTGGGTGTGCTTAAACATAGGAAAGCAATAATCAGCCCAGCAGAGCATCCAGACTCCAAAGCACTCTCGTGGTTGATGGGAAAGAGTCGTTTAAGGCCTTGGCTACTTCTTTTGACTGATTTCATAAAAGATTGAAGCCCAGGGCAGCTTGGCCATGGAAGATCCCCTGGAAGTGGCCCAGTATTGGGAAGTCTGAGTGGAGCTGAGCAGGGCAGCCACAGCACATCTTCCACTGCTGCCCTTCTGCTCCTGCAACGCTCCAGGTCCCTGTGGATCCTCAGAAGGTAAATTATGCGGGGACTTGTCTAATCCTTGAGAGACCATTTTATTTTCACACCTAGAAGTGGTTTTCTTTTATAACCACACTGAACAGTGTATCTTAATGGGCACTGAGTTGTGGGGGACAGCAAATCTCCAGTCTGAAGAGTGGAGTGGGATTTCATTTTGTAGAAGACACAGCACCTATTTTAAAGGCCTACTTTTTAAAAATTCTTTTTTCTAACTGATTCACAGATCTAAAAAATCACTGAATAAGAATTTTACTTCTCTACATCCTCCTTTAGATTGTTTGTAAACCATCTGCACAGAGCTGAAAATTTTCAAGTGGAAACTTTAAAGATCTAAACAGTCACAAGGTTTTCTGAGTTTGGATAAGAGTTTGGCTCAGAGTCATGTACAAAAAATTGCTTAGAGTATATCTGGGAAAAGATTCTCTGGAAGAGCCTTGAGTGAACTCTGAGGAGATAACCCAGCAAATACCATTATATCATGACATTTTTCATAGTGGTTTTAACTAATTAAACTTCTAATTATAAATTTATTTAATTATATTCAAGCATTTTATTCAATTAATACCTTTTGTTTCTTCTTACTGTCAGCGAGGTCAAATACAATCAATTGATTTGCACCTTAAGCAATAAGGGTAAAATGCTCTGTGTAAGACTCAATGTGTTTGTAAAAATTCTGACCAACTGCTTAATATAGAAAAATGCTGCTGTACTCAGGAAAAAAAAAAACCCAAAAACAAAAACATATTTCTGAATTGCTTCCTGTCAAATAAAAAACAATTTAAAAAAATTAAAGGAGCCAAGGGACAGCTGAATGGAAAAACATTATTTTCCTTACTGGTCCTCTATTAAGCACTGCAAGCTGTTGGACAAAAATAGTGCACACAATTTACCTCCACGAAAACAAGACCAGGACTTAGAGGGACATCACCTTTTCATGTGACCAACAGAAACCCTGGAAACTGCTGAAGTGCTGGGAAGGTTGGGGCAATGCTTGCCCCATGTTTAAATTGTACAAGTTCCCCTAAGCAAAGCAGCTACCCTTCCCTTTAGGAAGCTGCCTTGGGAAGTCTCTTAATCCCAACTGCAGCAGTGTGTGTTCTCCATAGAAATGGACTCCTTCCCTGTCCTCAGCCAAGGCTGTAGAAATACATATCCTGCCTCAGAGCGGGATTTTAGGAATGCTGAGTGAAGCACATAGATGTGAGCAGAGTTAGGCCAGCCTTAACTCACATGTATCAATCCAAGTCCCACTAAGAGCTGATGTTAAATACTGGGACAAGATTTGAGGAAATCAAACAGTGACAATCTGTGGTAAGTGCTCTCTTGACCTACCTGCTCTAATTAAACATGAACACTTTGAGCAGAGTCACTTGGCTTATCAGTCTTTATACAGCTCTGACTTTATCTGGCGTTTTTCTTTTTTTCTTGTTGCTTTCTGAGGTTCACCTTTCAGATGCAGGAATTCTGCCAGGATGGAGAAGGGTTTATAAAACGAATGCAGCACATAAAGCGAGGCACCCAGAAGCAGTGGATAACTTGGGTGGCCACTGGAAAATGGCTTTTACATATTCCTGCCTCACTCTCCAAGGACACTGGAGCCAACCAGCCAGGAGATTCCAGACACACAGGGGACCAGCTCTGGTTAGCACTAAATATTTCAAATTTTAGCTAAATCACCTGGCTTTTTAGCTTAACTAAACAAAGACAGAGTCAGTAACCCAGACATGGGGAGTCCAAGAAGCAGCACTCATCCATGAACATCTAAAAATTAAACAACTCCCAGCAAAGCACACCCAACACAACTTCCCTGATGTATTCTATTTTCACACTTACAATGCCTGTGCAGGGGAAAAACTTCTGCTGAATAGCACTGAAGCAAAAGCCAAATCACCTTGGTAAAACCCTGAGTTGTTCAGCCTCCCATAATGAAACAGCCTGGAACTTGAAACTGCTTAGAAGAATCCTGCTCCTCACCAACATAGAATAAGAAAAGAAAGGGGAGGAAAAGGAAAGTGAGGCATCCCTACAGTTGCCTACTTGGGTTTCCTTGCAGGGAAACTACACATCCATGCCTGTGGACTACAGCTAATGTTACTTAGAATATTTTCCTACCTGATTTTTAGATCTTAACCCATTGCTCTCAATTAAATCTGTATTGTATTTACTGATAGTTTATCTACTAGGAATGGTGATGGCCAAAGTATTTCCAAAGAGATGGAGAGATGCCCTACCCTTTCCCTTCACCTAAGTCAAGAAGGATGGGGAAAAGGGACATGAGGTGGAAGGTTTTAAAGATAAAACATCTGAAGTGGACAAAACTCCACCTGCTGAAAGGCAACATAAAAACAACAGCAACATATGAGCTACTATGCACAGGACTTATTTAAGACTCAGAGATTTTGAGGCAGCATTTTATGACATTGTTTGGGTGTAAAATGGTGAATGAATAAGTTCAAAAAAGTGACTGAAAAGAAAACTTTTAAATCTTTCCACAGCTTTTTAGACACCCTTTCACACATAAAGACATATACAATACTAGCTTGTTTGGGGTTTTTAAGCATTGAAGAATTAGACTAGTCCCGTGTCTTGTGGCTAATTGAGAAATACCAACCCAAAAGTTCTGGGGCAAAATATTATGAATTGTTTGTAGGTCCAAATCCAAAAGATGAAACCAGAAGTGAAAAAAATGTTACACTACCCTCCCGAGAAGTTCCTGAGTAGGCCAGTGATGCCTATTTATTGGTTTCAAAATAGACAGTGATATTGGGTGAGTGAATGGGATAATGATTTTAAAACTGACTCTGTGACTTCAGAGCAACTGGACACATTCCTGAAGGATTCAGAATTCCAGGGAGGACATTTGCATCTGTACACTCTGCCCTGCTTTGGTTCCGATCCTCTCAAAGCATCTGTCACTGCCCACAGGTGGGCACAGAGGCTGGCCAGGCCTGCAGTTTCCATCGGCATTGTCACTGCTCTGCTCCCCACAGAGCAGGACAGTTGTCCCCACATTATGGACATGCTGCCCCACGTTATTCCCCTTTGCAGGAGCCCACACACCTCCCTGGGGGCACAGACTTCACTACACACACTCCTGGGCTGGGTTTTGCTCTCCCTGCTGTACATACCTTGTTCCACGGGACAAAACCGGCAGCGCTAGCCGGCCTAAAGATGGTGACACCTGACACACGAGTGCTGTTCTTCCCAGGATTAACATTAAGGTGAGAAAATCTGTATACTAACATTATTACACCTACAGCTCCACTTTATAAGTGTTTTCCAGCTGGCAAAGTCAATTAGGTGTGACGTGACCTGTTTGTGTGCAAGCCCTGGAGCCGCTCGAGACACTACTCCACATCTGAAATGTTTGCACAGGGCTTCAGGCAGGAGAAAAGATTGATTGGGGACTTGCACCCCTCAGAAATCGCAGCCAGGAGCCAGGTGGGATACCTTGGTGTCTCAAATGACAGCAGATACTTACACAGAGGTAACCAAATCCCACCCTGAATGAGCCAAGTGCAGAAGTTCAACATGCAAACAGATTTCTTATGCACCTACTCCACACGCAGTCAGGAAACTGCAGCCAGGCAATTAAAGAATGCGATCCTAATTGCTACCAATTTGAAATAAGCAGCAAACTGAAATAAAATGTGGTTTCTTCTGTGTGTCTTTCCAAGGTTTCACTTTACCAGGAAAATAGATGTCTTTTTTATTTTTCCTAGGATGTTTTATATTTCATTAAATATATCCCTACAGGATTCTAAACTGTTTAATGTATTCTGAAGCACACTAAAGGAAAAATCTGTTACCCAATGATCAGCCAGCTCTAATCATTGTGCTTATGTGTGCAGGGACTGAATTGATGTCACAAATACAATTATGAATCTGGCTTGTCCTGGTTTCCAAACACAAGCCTCTTCAAGTACGTGTCTTTAATGTGGTCTTTGTAATGAATATGACTTATCTTTATGGCATCAATAGTGTTCTATTTACTCCATGGACAAGTTAAGTCATGACCCCGTCTGCTCCAGACTGTCAGTGGGAATGAGACCTGAAATATTAAATATCAAGAAGTACAGCTCTGTGCATAAAAATCCTCCTTGAACTCCAAAGATAAAACCCAGACTGCTGAGATCAGCTGCTGGTGAGTCATCCCCACACAGTCAGGTCTTTTTTTTGCAGTTTGGTCATGTACAGACAACATGAGAGAGAAAATATCAATACTGGGCTGTGACAATTAAAGTGTTCTATACATGTTGTTAATTAAAACTTTAAAAATATAAATACACATACACGGGTGTGCATTTATACAGTTGTTTTTACTTGGGAGACAATCCTTAGGATGGGCCTTTGAAAGCCATGTAAACTTGTCCAATCTTTCTCCTATGTCAAGTCTATAATTTCCCCTTCGTTGCTTTAGATTCTGTCACCACCCTTACCAGCTCTGGGTGTCCGTGGTGCAGGATATTCAAAAACTCTGGGCACACGGCTACTGCAGACAGCCTGAGAGGGGTCTGTGGAGCCAACCTGCTGATTCCTGGCATCCCACAACAGTCACAAGTGGGAAAAGAGTTCTCTCCACGCCAGCCAGGGCTGTGCTTGCCATCTTAGAATCACCTGGAGAGTTATCAGTGACTTGCCCACGAGAAAAGGCAAATTTTCCTCCCATTAGCAACAAAAGAGGAAAATATAGCATAAAATATCTGCAGAGAATGGGTTTGGATTGCAGGAACATTTATCACCAGAGTTACATTCCAAGTCACAGTCCTTCACAGTCAAACTGTGTCACAGGCTTTCACAGTCAAAGTGCTTCACCTTTGCAACACAGCCGCTACGCAGGTTTGTATAAAACATCTATTTTTCATGTGAGTACACATTTCCATTTGTCTGCAAGAGGACCAGAAGCAGAGACAGTGGAGAGCTGAGCTCTGAAAGGCCAGCCCCACAGGCTGGTGAGGAGTGTGTGTGTGTGTCTGTGTCCCCCAGGAGGCTGGTGTCACACACACACAAGCGTGCAAACAAGGAAGGAAAATAAATTCACGTCTGACTGCAAAATGTTCCCATAAATTTCCCATGCAGCAGCACTTCTGTGATTAATCCTGACACAAAGCACAACATTTAGCAGCCTAAACCCAAACATATCTGCAAACAGCAGGACTCATGAAACAATGTCTTTGTTTAGAGCTGCCCCTGCGCTGATTC
Source organism: Bombycilla garrulus (assembly GCA_013400315.1). Lineage (NCBI taxonomy): Eukaryota > Metazoa > Chordata > Aves > Passeriformes > Bombycillidae > Bombycilla > Bombycilla garrulus. The sequence continues at coordinate 148,482 of VXBU01007350.1, forward strand.
TCTGCACTCTAACAAGGGCTCCATCTTACACTGGAAGCCTTTTCCTCCACGGAGGAAATCTCCTCAGAGTGTCTCTCCACTACCTGACTGCCAGTATTCATTACATCTCAAGGAATTTAATAAATTTCAGACTTCTCCTCTAGAAAATGAGACTGAACTCAGCCAGGTGGTTCAAAAGTTAGTGGTGAAGAAAAAGGGAGAAAGAGCATAAAAAATCTCTTTCTTAGAGAGGAAACTGCCAAAACCAGAGACACAGGGGATGATCTCACAAGGCTCCTCTCCTTGGGAAATCATGAAAACGTGACCGCTACAGCTCAACCGTGACACGTAAGAGCTGAATTAGAGTAATGCCTTTTTTCAATGCCTTCACATGCCACGAATATGGAATATTCATTGAAGCAATAACTTATTACAGCTTCTGGAAAAACTATGAAATAACTGTTAGGAACTAGAATACGCAGACACGGCACGGGCTGCAGAGCACAAAGCCACAAAGCCTCACCTTGCAGGCCATCTCTGTCAGCTCAACCAACACAAATGGAAACCAACTCTGCTTTCTTATATGCACAGGATCAATGGAATGGTGAGTGATCCTTGCATAGAGGAAGATCAAAGAGTGGAAAAGCATAGAAAAGGCCGATATGCCTGCACAAACTGTTTTCATCAAACCCCTGTAACGCAGTCACACCAAAACAGATTTTCTTGAGATGTATGACTAGGGATTATGATCCTTCAAAAACTCCAAAATCCTCTGTGTGGAGATTAAATTAGCATCATCATCATCTTCATCCATTATTTCCTATTTCAGCTACACTACAACTTAAAACATACTACGTATGTGCTTTTCTATGTAGGTATCATATGAAAAAAATATTTTTCTCAGACAGAAAAACAAACACAAACAGGCTTAAGTCTGGAGAAAGCACTTCTTCCACATAGCAATACAAATGGATAGTTTCAACCTAAATGAAAAAATTGTGAAAAACTATAAATATTTTTAAAAATTAAAAGGAGAGTGCCTCTTCAGTATGGGTATTGTTCCATACACCATCTCTAATTATGCAGGTGTAGTCAAGGGCAGATTGTCAAAAAAGCAGAAAAATGAAAAAAGAAACTCAGCACAGATAACTGGCGTTGGAAAAAGTTAAATCTTACACTTCCATGCCTAGTGAACAGAAAAGAACAGATTTCATAGTGCTGGATGCTGATCACATCTGAAAATCTGGCTTAAATAAATATATGAGAGAAAAAAGTAGGAAAGCCAAGATATGGCTATTTTTCTCAAACCAGGTTTTGAAGCCTAAATTTAAGAGAAGAAAAGAGACAGTTTTGATTATTACATGGGAATGTTGAGATACTGCAGACAGCTGTCAGGAAATCTTGGGCCACACACTAATACTAGAACTGAGTTTTGGGTTTAGGTATCCAAATGCACAAACTTATGCACCTTTAAATATTTTATCAAAGGAATAATATACATTTCCAAGTACAACACTGTCATAATTTTAGACACATTAGACCTAAGAAGGAAGGGAATGTTTTGTATATAATGGTTGCTGTCTTTCATCCTCGAAATAAAATTCAATTATTATTGCCAATTCTAGAGTTCAAGAAAGCACATTACTATATGTATCCCTTTGAGTAGCTTTCATTCTCCTAAAAAAAAAATAAAAACCACCCTCCAAAATGCAAACAAACCTTTAGACACCGTTCACTTGGAGGTGTAATCACTTGGCTGGCAATTGTAACTGCAGGGCACCAGAGGTTTTACAGAGTCACTGGGCAGAAATTGAAGCAGAGCAGCTCAAGGCACCGATCATTCCTTTGGTGTCTGAGCGCCCTCTGCATCTTCTGAGGTGCACATCGATTTAAAGGTCTGCTTTAAACAGACTCCAAACTCCCTTTTTTCCCTTGCCAACCACTCCTAGGCATGACTTCGCTTTCTCTGTTTTGAGTAGTGGAAAGTAGGGAATCATCTTCTTGCTTTGCTTGGGAATGACAAATATCAGTCACAGTCAGGGCATGGTGCAAGAGAATGGAAGGATGAGTTTTAATTCTCTCCTTAGCCAAAAATGTGACACCTGTGAGGTGACCTGGTGGGGGTTTGTGGCACTGTTACACAGCAATGGCTGAATTTCACCCTCAAACTCTCACACTGAATGGCCAAGTCTCGACCTGGGCAGGACAGGGCTACAGGACAGACAGAGCTTTCACATCAACACACAAACAGAAGCTGGCTGTGCACTGAAGTTGCTGTCTGTTTTTCACTCCTACAGCGTTTTTCAAATCCTTCTGTGTGATAGAACAAGTATGAGCTGGTAGCAGTCAGATCGTTTGGCAATTTTATTTTCCTTTTGCAAGACAATTGAGGTTACTCTACACTGAGTAAACCTCTACATTAGGAATGGTTAGAACGGCTGAGAAGTACCTGCAATATATATTGCTTACAAAACATTTCAGCAGTCAGTGAAGTGTTCATACAAGAGTTGGGGGATGTTTTGTGCTGTTTGAACAGCCCTACTCCAGGCCTGCTTCTGCTAAACAGGATTGCAGCAACTGCAGCTTCAGAAGCACTGACACACAGACAGGGATGAAAGATCGTGTGCCAGTGAGAACACAGCAAATCCAACAGGAACAAGCTCAGGTTTGAGCTGGCCTTAAAGGGACACCGATAATGTGAGGCTTTGAGCACGCAGAGCTTCCCCAACGCTCAAGGAAAAAGAAATATGAGGGTGTTGGGAGCAAAGAAAACGCCTGTGGCCAGTAGAACAAACGGACAGCTGACCTGATACTGAGCTGTATCTCACTGAACTCTATTTTACACCAACTTTTAACTACATAGTTTACTCCAGGATGTGCAGCCTCCAGTTCCAGAGACTGAGGAAAATTAAGTTTCTGTGAGCTGCGTAGGATGATGATTTTTCTACTCTGAGATGTATCCACAGCATATATACACTGCCTATCCTCCTCCACCATCACCCCTGCACACAGAGCTTCCAAAAGCTCAGTGGTTTTTGTGAGAAACCATCATGAGCTGAAAACAAAAATCCCTAAAGGGCAGATTCCCAGTAGCTGTGATACGGGAAGTTTCTCAGCCTTGGGAAGAATTCTCTGATAAAAATGAGGATGGGACCCCTTTAACACCACACCTGCTTGGTCATTTACTGAGGATATAGTGGGAAACCCAGGTTTAACTGCCTGCCCTACCAGCTCTGGTGGAGAAATTGCAACTCCATTTCCCACAGCCGAACAGAATAATAGTCCCTGCTCAGAGAAAAAGAAAAAAAAGATCCCACATTTTTCTAGCCAACAGCCCCACTGCACCTTCTCCAGTGTTGCAGAGCTCTCTTTCCCTTTGAGTTGACCTGATTAATTTTTATTTTTTATCAGTATTAAAAGCCAAGATACTTTAGAGATTCACTCTTCTCTGCAGCATAGCTCATCTGTCAGTGACATACCAGCACCATCATTAACTGAACAACACAATCTTACATCTTTTGCACTGACTAGGTGAAAAATAAGAATCTTTCGGGTAAGCCTTGACGTAATCTTCACAACACAACATTTATGTAAAGTCGTGGGGCAATTAGAGAACTGGGTGAAAAAATGCACATGGCAGGTTAATATTAAATTATTTACAGTGTAAGTGCCGCAGATCAGGTGCACAGCAGAAATCTTATCCAACTTTTGCCCTTCCAGATTGGCTTTGGACACTTCCTTCAGCAGCAGCGGGTGCTCTGCAGCTGTTGAGCTGCTGGTGGATCTGGGTCACAGCCCTGCTGAGGAAACAGGGTTTGGATTCAGATCAAGTCCTGCCTCAAACTGGGGCACACTCTTGGGAAAGGGGCCTGGCTGGAACGGCCACAATTAAAACCCTCACACTGGGCTGCTTAGAGCAGTGAGGAGTTAAAGGCCTGATTCTGCTGTGCCCCACTGGACAAAAGGACCTCAGTTCTCCCCATCTTCCCTCCCTCCTGTCCTGTATCTCTCTTTTGATGTGGTGGGCCTTCTTTTGAACCTCATTATGAGCTCTTTGAAGCAAGAACCATGTTTTCCTATAGGTTCATAAAGCGCAGAGCACAGCTGAACTTGCAGGGATGTTTCCAATAACAGTTCAGTCATTTAGATAATGTTCTCTCGGAACGACTGAGAGTGATGCCAGCCATGTGTTGAGCAATGCTCTCTGTCTACCAGTAAATAAGGAACCCAGAGGTTGCATGAAGTCAGCTACCCAGCAAGCCCACAACAATCAGACTTGGTTTGTTGGCTCCAAGGAGGCAAAGATCTGACATCTGCACTATTAATATTGAAAAACAGCCTCCTCCTGTTTTATCTTAGAGTGCCTGTGGTCCACTTATGTTGCCACATATCAAAAGGGCAATAAACAGCACAGCTTAGTGATTTTATTACTGCAGTATGTTATGGTGGGAGTTAACAAATAGGTAATAAGATAGGCTTCCAGTTGTAGTTTTTAGGGTACTGTTACACGCAACTCAGAGCAATGGTGACCCAAGAAACATTACTAAACACATTTGCACTTTTTATTGTTGTGCTTACAGGGAGATTTATGTAGGTTTTTTACAAACCTAAAATGGTTGTGATAATTTATGGCCGCAAGATATTGCTTATAGAAAAATTTTGAGACTTCTAGGTACAGACTGCCAAAAACTATAAAATCTAGCTCAGGAACCTTGAAGAAAAGAGTGATAGGCTATTCAGTTTGTGTGTTAAACCACATCTGTGTGCAACATACAGTAGAGTACTTTAATGCTAAATTATTCCAAGATGAACAACCTGCACAAAAAATACCCCAAACACTCCCCCTCACCCCAAAAAATCCCACCCAAAACGTTCATTTCCAAACTTCTGTCTCTCATGCTTTATGCCACATTGCACGGAATCTGTTTCAGATCCATAAAGTTATTGATTTAATAAATCCACTCTTTAGAAAACCTCCTTACTGGACACCCAAACTCCAAAATTCCACAACTTCAGCAAGCATTATGACAAGGCAGTAGCCGCTCCCAATTTTAAGGCAAAAACTCTTTTTGTCCTGAGCCACACTTTCCACCAGACAAGAAAATCAGTCTCACAATGGGTAGCTGAGGCCTGGGAGCTGAGATACAACACTTTAGTGAACCATAAATGAGCTAGATTGACAGGACTTTTTAATGACAACATTCTTTAAACATTAAAATAGTATGTAAAAGCTGCATTTTAATTTTTATCCTCCTAAAAAACATCAGCAAAAGGCCAATAAAGATTTATGGCTTCATAACAAAATGAAGTGGATGTGTGTCATCTTGTCCTGCTACTTGCAGAGACAAGGAGGGAGGTCAATGAGAAAATATTTATTATTCTATTCTGTACTAAGAAAAATAAATAAAATCACAGTTAATCAGACAAACTATTTATAAATTACAACATGTAATAAGGGATGGCAGACATTACAGTGAAAAAAAATTCCCTAATTTATTTTTACTCTGCTGGTCAGCAGAGCGGGGACAGTGGAAAACAGAGCGTAGCAAAGTGTGGCATTCCAACCTCATTCCTACCTTAATAGGCTTGGTGGGGCCCCCTGTTTGCAACTGGCAAAACTCCAGAAATTACCCCACAATATCTGTCTTAGCAGGCTCAGCAGGAGATCCTGCAAACAGCCTTCACCCACTGAAAGCCTTAATTTCAGCTGTCCCTGCCAGAACTGGGATATTTTCAGCACACAACCCAGGAGCACACCAGCTAAGCAACCAGCAGCTCTGTAGACAAGATACAATTATGAAACTCTTCTACTTTTTACTGCAGAAATGTATCTTTTTCCCTTAGAAAAGAGTAATTTTATTTTTTTTTTACAGGGTGGGTGATTGTATGCGTGTACACAAAGTGTTTGCTCATGCAGAGCCCTCCCGTCTCAAAGTTTTAGAATTAGTAAATTAGCAAAAAACCTGCTCAAAGAGCTATTTTTAAACGAACCTACAAAAAGCAGACTTGACAAAATTTTTTTAAAAATCCCAAAACTACATAAATAGATGTATCAATCATTACCTTTCCCTAGGTTGCCAAATACTACAAATGCTTAGTTTGAGAATAAGGTCACTTATTTATGACAACCAAATTCCAGAAAGAATAATTTAACTATTGCTTCTGGACATCATTTAAATGTGGAAATTAAAGCTTTTAAAGTTATACAGGGTAGATGATCCATTGTAAAACCACTGTGTTTACTCTTTTTACACAGCTTTCAGTCATCATAAAAAAATCTTTCTAAACCTTCATGGATCCCAGTTTTCAATCTGGCAGATTGCCTATTCTAAAAATACGTAAGATGTTATAAATCAAAAGAGAGAATGTGACCTTTCAAAGTAGAACAGACATGAAGAACTTTACTGTCTACCACAGTGCTTCAGCAAAACAGCACAATGCTGGAACACAAAAAGAAGTTGTTATCAGTCATAAAATGTAAGTTCATTCCTAGAAATCAAGATTTCCTTGAGTGGAATTTAATGTAAATGAAAAGAGAAAAAGGCTGAGTGATCCATAGGGACTCTCAGTATCACTAACACATAAAAGAAAGAAAAACCCCACAGATCATTATCCTTACTAAATATTCATTATCACTTAATTCAGCTAAGTTGCTGAAGTGCCTGTATTTTGAAAGGGTAGAAAAAGAAATAAAGTCTTCCCAGGAGGGAATAAAGCAGAGAGCTGTTACATGTGAATAAACAAAAAGTTGAGTATGCTCGTGAGATTGTATATGTAATTATTTGATGGCTAGTCAATTAAATTTAAAAACAGCTTTAATTCTGTATAGAACCAGAGCTCTTATATGGTAAACAATTACATAAATTGCAACCAATGTAATTTCAAACTCTTGGATTTGCTGAGCCTGCTCTTTGTATCCTTACGAAATTCAAATGCAAGAAGCACATTTGAGCACATGCCCTTGCTGATCAAAACTGAAACAAACTGTAAGACCCTTGTTTGACAACTCTTTAAGAAAGCAGCTGAAGCTTCAGATATCATTTTACCCCTAGACATGACCACTTTGAAACTGGCCAGGTTCCACAAGGTGTAAGCAGCAACGAAAGCGCTGCTTCACTCAGCAGAATTGACATATCAACATAAACTACCAGCATGGTGCTGTTTTGGCTGTTAAACTCCATGGGTGTAGAAATTCCGTCCTCTGGGAAGTCAACAGGAGAAGTCTGGGGTGTGGTTAATCCAATCCAATCCAATCCAATCCAATCCAATCCAATCCAATCCAATCCAATCCTCCTGGAAAAGCCCAAGCCGTGCCAGCCCCAGCAGCAGTGACATGGGCGCGGTGTCCAGCCTGTTTTTGCTCAATGCCAACAGGTTGGCTCAGCTCTGCCCTCCGTGCTTGTATTTTATCAGTAAAACCCCGTGAACAAGGCTCTTCTGTAAGCACAGAAAAGTCAATGCCTGGCTCAGTGAAACAGCAGAGAACATATGGAATAAAGCAGAGGCACACTTTGAATAAAGGGTTGTGTGTCGGTGCCCACCACAACAACGCAGGCCCAGCCCAGCAGCAGCGCCCCTGCATCACAGAGGAGAATTCTCAGCTGGCAGATCCCAGCATTCCACTGCTCTGAGGGGTGTGACATGGTGCCAGTGAGGGAGATGGCAGCTTCTGGCCTCCAGATCCCATAACCTGAAGAACAAAACCAGGGCAACATGGGGCAGGTCCAAGTGCCACAGCAATGGGGAGCACGTGCTCAGTTCCAGTCTCTCTCTAAGCACAGCAGCACCATTTCCCAGATCTCTTCCTGTTCCACGGGGCAGAGTCGCACAATGACAAGCACTTGGCTTGGGATGCTGCTCAGATGCTCCGGTGGAAGTGGGAAAATCTGGGTCCACCCCTCTGCCAGGATGGTGCTTGTTTTCTGAAGGCTGGGGACTCATCACTGACTCCACATGTTCCAAGAGCATGGAAAAATATCTGGGTTTTTTTTTTTTTTTTTTTTAACCTTCTCTCTAGACCTACACCAAAATGTACTTATTTCCTTTCAGTTTCATCACTACAGTCGGTGGTTTTATCATCGCAGCTCCTGCTGTGATAATGTTCTGCCTACACAAAGATTTTTTTACTATTGTCAACAACAGACACACACCCAGCTGTGTAAGCCACTACTCCCTCAGGTGATATTCAACTAACTCCTCAAGGCTGAAAGCAGAAGCTTGCACCTCAAAATGAACACCAAACCCCAGGCTGTGACCCCCCTCAATCCCACCTTGATGAATGATGGAGCTGATGCTCCCCAGGGACAGACTTGGGAAGGCCCAGGGAGGGAACCCTGTCTGCTCTTGTGTCTGTTGGTGTGCAGATGAGTTTTTTATCATATAACTTATAAATGTTTGCCAGCAATATGTGCTAAATGGCTGTAAATCTCCCTCCAAAATTGTAACAGGCAAATTGTCTTGATAATTAAGACAAAATACCAACTGCAGAGGCAAAATCTTGTAGGGAGTAATCTTGTAGGCAGAAAGTCTTTTCACCTTAAATTTGACTTTGGCTCTGGGAACTCCATAATTCCTTCTCAAGCCCCCCAGTGTGGCTCCAACCTCTTGCCTGCTCAGACAAAGCTAATGAGCACATTTAAAGCTTGAGCTGTACCTAGTCCTGGTGCTTGAAAATGTGGAATATGTAAAACTCCCCCAACAAACCCAGGTTTCAGTGCTGAGAAGGCTCAGCCTCCTAATCCCACTCTGTTCAAAAGAAAGTAGCTTTGTTTACATGAATTTGGCTTTCAGAGTTTTCCCCCAACAATCTGGACAGATTTAAATCAGTAGAACATTCAGGCAAAATTACAGATTTCAGTGCACGGAGAGCTTAATGTGCAGCACCTCCTAACACACAACAGACCTTCTTTAAACTGCAAACAAAGGCTGGAGGCTGTTTTGTAAAAAGAAAAATCACTGCAATAGGTCAAGATTTTCTGGATAATGGAAGTCTCAATAGAATATGCAGCCACAGCTGCCCTGTCTGAGGGCAAGTGATGCTTGAGATATCACCAGACACTGTACAAAACCAAGAGGGATGACAGAGAGGAGGTTGCTGGGCTGTAGCTGAGCAGCAGAGACATTAAGTGCAGGCAGGACATTTAAATCTAGGCAAATAATTTCCAAACTCATAATTCATAAGGTATCCCTGTGTTCCAGGCAGCTGAGGCAACTAGAAATGCAAGGAGAATATATAATTTTCTTATACCCCAACAGCAAATGGAAGCACTGAGAGAACAGCAGCTCTCACTGTCACTGACTTCCAAGAAAGCCAGATCCTTGTTTCCTGAAGGAGTTGAGCCTTTATTTCTCAGCATGATGTCTGTGCAAATGCACTCTTCTTCCTCCCTTCCTCCCCCATCCCAGCTTCCCCCTGTTCCACCAGCCAAAAAAACACCCAGCAGCAGGGTAAGGGCAAAAGAAGGGGGTGGGGAGAGGGAATTACAATGGAAAGCCCCTCCGGACTCCATTCTGTAATCAAATAAGTGCAGGTTCTGCTCCAGGCCAGCCCATTTTCCCTCTGGCTGTCGGCTATTCCGCCCTGCAGAAAAGGGCTGTCATTGTGCTCCGCACAGGTGCATAGAAAGGCTCCTAAAGAGAACTCCCAATGAACACAAGGCATAAACAAACTCAAGTGTGGTCTTCTCTTCAAGAAAATAATTCAGCCAATGTGAAACTCCCTCCTTGTAATAAATTAGCTCCTAAGAGTATTCAAAAGCTGACCTCCGACCTCCTCCTGTATTATTCTCATGACCACCAGTGGGAGAGGAGGTCAAGTTGGTCAGTTCTTCTCACCAGTCACTGATGCCTCTTTAGCAAAGGAGGGGTGGGGGAGGAGGGAAAAGAGAAAGAAGAAGAGAGGGAGGGGGAAGAAAAATCAAATTTGCTTCTCCATTGAAACATGGGCTTAGTAAGTAAACCAGGAGGCCCAAGCCTCCCCCGGCAGGCGTCCAATTTTACAACACATTTGTAAGTGTGCTGCTGTCTAAATATCCTGAACACGGGGAAATTCCACACCATGGCTACAGCCAGGGGCCGGCCCCGTGCCGCCAGCTGCCGTGGGATCCTTCCCTCTGCACAGGCAGAGCGTGGAGAGCCGAGGGAAAGGCCACGGCTGGCAGCTCGCTTTGGCCGCCTCACTCACACACACCGGGCTCCTCTCCTGACTGCAAGCATATGAAGAAGGTTTGGGTGCTAAAAATAGAATAATTTGTTAAGGGGCACATTCCACCCACCCGTGGCTGGCACATGTTTAAGTTCATTCATGCTCACAAGACATTCCTCGCCAATCTCTTCCAACCTATTTCACTTAGTGGGCAGTAATTTTTGCAGTAATAGAGCATGGTATTGTGTCAGATAACCTTTGCCAATAAAACCACAAATTAATTTGCTTCCCATGTCACATGCAGCTTCATAGGAAACCCCTCTTTTGATAGTCTGGTTAGTTACAGGACTGCTGGAGTTCTCTGGAAAGTATTCCAACTATCTGTAGCTGGCCAGAACTTGATTTATTTTGCCAGCATATACATCAGGCTGGGCTGTGAAAAGAACCCACTTTTATTTTTACTTGGAGTACAAAAGCTGCTCTGTAGTTTCAGTACCTCCCATTGCCTGGATACTTCTCTGCACTTTACATTGCTGAGAGGGAAGAGTAAGACTTTCAGCAAAGAAATACATTGAATATTTCCCTTGTCAGAATGATATTAATCTCAAAGTCCATTTCATTACCTGTCAACAAAGAAGAGCATTTTTATCTCCGCATTCATCAGTATATAATACATCTACTTTTAATCATCCCCACTGTATGCAAGCTCCTTCCTGCAGCTCCATGATAAAGTCTTCCAAGTCTCTGCTTTGCAATTACTTTATAAAACATTTCCCATTAATTAAATCCAAATTGTATAATTTTATTTTAAATGATAGTATAGTTAACTGGAGATAAGCACTGAACACATTAAAGGTAAGAGAACAAAAAAGGCAACACATCTCCATGCAGACAGAATGAATGCAGTTTTTTTCCTAATATTTTTAAAGTCATAGTAAAATTTAGAAGGGAAATCATGTTTTCAGGACAGAAAAAAAACCCAACACAGCACATCATCTTTTAGTTCAGTCTTAAGTTGCACAAGTTTTGTAATGAGTTCACTTTGTTTAAATGTGAAAAGTGAATTTTTTCTACTCTTGTTTAATACTCTACTGTTCTCACTTTTGTACAATATCACTGTACAAGACTAATTTATAACTTTCCTCTGGGAACTCTACAAATTTTGTGATTCAGCTACTGAAGTGTACAATACATATCCTTCTGATGAAATGTCTCTTTTATGAAATTAGAGTAATTTTTATCTTTTACCTTAGCAAATCAAACAAGTAGATCAAACAATGTGGTATTAAATATTGGAGTCATTCTAACATTAAATACAACATCTATTTCTATTAGTTTTCACATCTTTATTTCCATTTCTGTCTGTTTGGAAACAATGCAAGAATACAAACAGATTGCTGATGGTGACACATGCCTCATCCCAAACCAAACTGCATTTTCCAAGAGAGCAAAGAAAACCTGATACAAACATCACACAGCCAGCTACTCTAAATGATCCAAGTTGTGATGGCCATCAATTACTGTGAAAAATAAAACAGTAGAGTCCATAACCACAGAATTTCCTGCTTCACTAAGGTGGCAAATGGTAGGACCTAAGCTGTCAGTTTAATTTCAAGAATCTGAACTTTTCAGAATAAAACTGCAGCTGAGATAATTAAAAGAGCTAAGTATTCCAGGGCAAGGCTACCAGTGATCTGACAGTTGCTTAATGATCTGAGTAAAAAGAACCAGCACAATCAGGTCTCACTAAATAACTTACAAACAAACACTATCATAAGGGGCTGTGCTTGTCACGTTATCAAACAATACAGATTCTAAAATTTAATGAAGCCTGACATACCTAGGTTAGTCCCTTGCTCAATCATTTTACTGTCAGATTTCCTATGGCTTTTCCCATGAGCACAGGCTCTGTTTTCATCATCTTTAGCCATGCAGGATGACTATTGGTTCAAGATGAGGGACTGAAAAATGAGAGAACTGATTCAGAGGGCTTGGAGGAGGCTGCAAATGACAACATATTCCTCCTACACTCCAACTCCAACCTGAGATGCTGAAAGCCTTCAGGAGAATGTCTTTTACCAGCTGGCACAGCACAGCCATCAAATTGCTGTACACGAGGCAGAATGTGGAACCATGCACAGACTTCGATGGGCTGTAGACTGAATGGAAAAGCTTTTCAGTATTCACCCCTAATAAACTTACTAGGGAGATTTATTAAATTTCATACAGCTCCTGTGGGGATTCCTCCAATGTTTTGTGATAATAGATATTAATGATGGGATCTGTGAGGCCATCAACATCCATTAATGTCACTGCAAGCCAGTGAGTGCCCAAACAGAACTCTCCTCTCACAGCCCACGCTATGGCTTCTGTGGAAGCTTCCACCTAAGCCAGGGTGGAACTGAGATGTTGTTTAATTTGTTCATCAGGGATTGTGTGAGGGGTCGATGAGAGCTGTGCAGCCCTTCAGAGGGACTCAGCTTGGAGAGATGGGCAGACAGCAACCCTCTGACATTAAAGAAGAGCAAATGCTGGTCCTGCAGCTGGGCAGGATCAACCCTGAGCACTGGTACAGGCTGGGGGCTGATCTGCTGGAGAGCAGCTCTGTGGGGAAGGATCTGGGGGGTCCTGGTGGACAATGAGATGTCCCTGAGCCAGCAGCGCCCTGGGGGACAAAGAGGGCCAGGGGAATCCTGAAAGATTCAGAGCAGTGCCAGCAGCTCAGGCAGTGATCCTGCCCCTCTGCCCAGCCCTGGGGGCACATCTGGAGAGCTGTGACCAGTCTGGGATCATCAGGACAGCAGGGACATGGAGCTCCTGGAGCGGGGCCAGCAGAGGCTGTGGGGATGATTTGGGGCCTGGAGCATCTGTGCCAGGGAAAGGCTGAGGGAGCTGGGGCTGTGCAGCTCGAGAGGAGCCCCAGCTGAGAGGGGCCCTCAGCCCTGGGTGTCCCTGTGTGCAGGGAGGGCTCCCAGCAGGGCCCAGGCTCTGCTCTGGGGCCCAGCAATGGCACAGAGCAACGGGCAGGGACTGAGCCCAGGAGCTTCCACCTGCACATGAGGCAGAACTTCTTCCCTGGGCAGCGCCTGAGCCCTGAACAGATTGTCCAGAGAGGCTGTGGGGTCTCCTCACTGGGGATATTCCAGAACCAGCTGGACACAATCCTGTGCTCTGTGCTCTGGGATGGCCCTGCTGGAGCAGGGAGGTGGGACCAGTGACCACTCTGCTCCATTCCAGCCTGAGCCATGCTGGGATTCTGAGATTATAATTACTTGAGTTATTATCCTTTCCTCTCTCACTCCACCTGAAACCTGCTCAGCAAATATTGCCTGATGCATAAAGAAAAAGCAATAGTAAAAATGCAAATAACATTATATACACTGTCACCTGATATTTATAAGATTTTTGTCAAGTAGAACAGAACACTGACACAAAGAGCACTCTGGAAGATGAGACACCTGAAGCCAAAGAGCTGCCAGGCAGCCTCTCCTGCAGCCCAGCATCTTGGGTTTGGGTTCAGAACTTTTGCTCTCTTCTGCTCCACCACCAGCCCCTGCTGCTTTCAGGGAGTTGTTAGCTTTACTAAGTACCTTTCAAAAAAAAAAAAAAAATTGCATCTAGAATGAAAAAACATCAGCTACATTCCTGTAATGTTTTGAAAACATTTAAAAGCAGTGCTGAATTCAGCCTCAAGTTATTCTTGGCTGATAGTGCAGTATTTGGGGGCAGGGGAAAGACACCAAAAAGCAACACAATAAAAAAGGGTGTGCAGTTGAGCTGGTCAACATTCAAGCAGAATAAACTGAGCCATGTGGGGTAAGAGGGCCACCAATCCTCTCTAAACTTTGCTCAAACTTTACAACGAAACTGGAGCAGCACAGGGGGATTTCACCCTATCTATTCTCCATGTATTTCTCCCATGTTCAACATACAACATTTGATCTGGGGGTCTTGGCAGGTTTCAGAAAAACAGATGCAAGTCTTCAATATTCTGCACTCCCTCTGATGTGTCACAGAAAGCAAAGAGGATGAAAAAATTGCTTAAGCACAACTTGCCCACTTCTGAGGGTCATTTCTACTTCCACACTACAAACAAAAATTACTTCTTTCTGAGAGCAGAATTCCTTATAAATCCTTCTATAGATTCCTCTGTTCATAACTAAAATAAAAATTTTTAATGTAACTTAATTTCCCTTATGTCCAAATATTTGGTCAATAGAATCTTCACGTTTCAGAGATTCCTTAATAGTTCTAAATGGCATTGCCGTGGAAGTAAAAGCAGAAACACTTAAATAACTTTCAACATACAATTTAGTTTTCATGACAGATACGAGATAATTTGTGCTTCCTATTCAAATTAGGATTAAAATTATTTTATCTTAATCTGTTTGTAGAAAATAACCTCACACCAAAAAAAAAAATTCACTCAATTTCTGGACAATCCATAGTAGCTGCAGCAAACTGCTATTTCATAAAGTATAGCTGAATGTGATTAATAAGCACATAAAACTGAACCACTGGAAGTTTCCCTATACTGAGAAAATTACTCAGCACGTTTTAAAATTGTGGCAAGATGTTTAGAATTTGTTAGATCTGCAGCGTTGAACTCCTGTGGTTTTAGAGAACACGACCTGCTTTTACCTCCGTAATGAGACCAATTCAGTAAAAACAGGGAAGTCTACCTGAAAGTGATTCAACACTAAACTGTTTTATACACTCTAGTGTAAAAATAATTTGAATTATATTGATCTAAATCCAAATTTTTAATCATTTTCAGATTAACTCTTTTGGTAGTGATTTTTAAACTGAAGACATGAATATTACAAACTTTAAGTGGTGCCATGGAATGAATTCTCATCTCTGACAAATGACTTGCCAAACTCAGCTCAAATCTGGGCATAATTTTGATTGCCCTGAAGGTGTAAGGGCTTTTTATTCAGTTTTCTAAGAGTGCAGTGCTGAGCACTTTGACACTAAGGCTGAGGAGCAGATGTTTTCCAAACCATGAAATTTTAAAATATTTTTATTTTGGAATCATCCAAAATTGGAATAAAATTTCCAAAATGTTGCGAAACATCTTTTTATAGTTAACTGAAATTCAGATCTTGAACTAGATCAAATCATTTAACAAAAAGATACTGCTAAATTCATTCAAGTATTAACAGATTAAATGAGCTGTGAAGAAAAACAAAGTTAATACGTGAATTAGGTACTCCAGATTTAGGGCTTATAAAATGTGTTAGAAAAGAAAAATGAAGAGATTTGCCTGAGTTAAGGCTGCTGTAAGGCACAACTGGACCACGCCATGTTTCCATAACAAACCCAATGTCTCCTGTCTGCTCACTGATAAATGAAAAATGCTATTTAATAAAAATAAGAACAAAGATCCATTTCTCAAAATGACATATTCACCCTTTTCAGGAATAACAAAAGCATTAACTCCTTCCGAAACCTCCATCATCCTCAGCTTTGCCAGCATGCAAAAAAATAATAATTTCTTGGGTTTATAAGCAGTTTGCCAACAGCCTCTGCAAACAGGGAACCGGGGCAAATATATTTCTGCTTTGAAGTATCAGGGAAGGCCGGAACTGTCCTTGTTTGTGAATGAGTTTAGGATCCAGTGAACTAGAAAACAACTGTGCCGTAACAATCTGAACCAGAAAAGACAAAAATGCTCTATTCTGGCTGACTGTTCCCTCTCTCTGTAATGTTGTGCAGTGTTTAACTGCAAATATCTTTGTTACAATTAAATATAAAAGCTGGTTTATTTTCTGAACTTCATAGGATTTTTACACAGTTTTTTCCCCCCCCTCCCACTACAGAGTTGTTCTTTTTGGAAGTGTTTGTAGGCAATTGGTTTTAAAAGGGCTCCAGGGGGCTTTTCCCTACTGTGTTAAGCTGTTTTGATATTCTTTTACAAGCGCAGTCCTAAAGTTGTTCTCCCAGATGCATTGTCTTACTAATCAGCTTTATGAGGTTCAAGGTCGCCATTCAACATTAATTATTCATTGTACAATTCACAGCTGGGGATGATGCTGAAAATGGCAAATCATACGAGCATGGAAAAACACATTCACAGAGCATCTTCCATGTATTTCTTCAGATCAGAAGGAATAAGAAATCAGAAGAAAGAAAAAAAAAAAAAGGAGCTAAGATTAGTATGGTACTGTGGAAATCATGCATGAAGATCACCTCCAGGAATACCTGTGGCTTTCCTGACTTTTTACAGACATTTCCAGTGACCTTAAAATTAACTGCAATAGAGAAAAGGCAGGTTGTGGGCATCGGTATCAAAACAGTCCTATGCCCAAGCTAAGGCAGCCATAATGAAATCACAAAGAACAAACAAGGTATTTAAAATGCACTGATTTACAAAGTCAAAATGCTTGAGAGGAAAAAAACCTATCTGTGAATGAAAATTTTTAGCATGGAAAGTGAGTATAAATATCTCATATTTATAGTAGTCCTGGTATATGTTTTAAATCTGCGCAGTGTCAATTTTGGAACAGTTTTTTTTCTCCTTTAGGCAAGCCAAGACTTGTCACACTTTGACAGTGGCAGGAATGATGTCATCAGCAAAAAATAAGCCTTTTTTTCAAAGGGCTATTTAGATTTTGGCAAACTGGCGTGGGCAAGCTGCTCCAACAGATTCTGCCTGCTCTCTCCTCTGCTGTACTCATTCCTTAACTTATTAAGGATTCAAGAACAGTTGAGGCTTTGAAACCATGCACAACCAGAGCCAAAAACTCCTATTATGAGTCTAATTATTCTCAGTTCC
The DNA here is from genome assembly GCA_013400315.1 of Bombycilla garrulus. Lineage (NCBI taxonomy): Eukaryota > Metazoa > Chordata > Aves > Passeriformes > Bombycillidae > Bombycilla > Bombycilla garrulus. The sequence goes on from VXBU01007350.1 coordinate 165,383, forward strand.
CTCCATACACATTCTAACAAACATAGCACTTCTCTGTGTACAATATACTGGCTTAACCGAACCTTTTTTAATGATAGTACCATATTAAAGACCTTCTGTTTTCTTTTCCAGTGTCCTGTTTTGCAGCTAAAATACAAAATACTTGCTGCCTCCACTCAATCACACTTCTGCAATTACTCAGTGTCTCCTGATAGTGCTTCAGCCATTATTTTTATCTGCAGCTGGAATGCTTTTCTTTCCTCTGCATCTTAATTTCTTGGTTTGTTTAGACAAAACATGCTAAGCTGATTTCAAAAATATGGTTTACAAAGTGCAGGTCACTGCCAGATGTTATTTAATACTTTCAGGCTGATGCTGTGTGTCCAGAAAAGCGGGCCCTGTGCTGATTCTCTTGTCAATAACAAATTAATCTGATTCAACACAATACTGAAATGGATACCTTGATTCTGGCACAAAAGTATTTTTTAGGTTCTTTTCACAAGCAAGTTTTATTTTCACACATTATCAAGCCCTAAATGCTTGCAATCACACACATGTGCATCAGTAACCACGTGGATTTACAACATCTTTTTTGGTCATCAAGAACACTCAATTTTTCTGCATGAATGATTGGTAATGATAGACTGGAAAAAAAACTAAAGACAGTTTTAACTCCCACCTTATGCTGCCTGCATGCTATGTTTCTTTTTTTAACTACTGAATGCTTGCAGCACAGAATTTCATTTCCAACAATATAGGCAGGCAAATTAGCCATATAAATACACTGCTGAAAGAAACCGATTTTTACTTCCAGGTCTGTTTTATGCAGGAATGAAGCATGTGAAAACACAGCTTCTCTGAGTGGACAGAGAGCAAGTATTTAAAATTATTAAACTAAGTTAGAATGTGAAAAATTTATGTCCTTTGATATCATTGCAAATCATAGAAAAACAATCTACTTTTAAACTTTTTCATAATTTCATCAGCACAGTTAATTTTGACTGTAAATTAAAGCATGGTACTCCCCACTCCCTGGAACATACACACTTTCCAAATTCTGTCCAGAAGGTGTGCAGATAGGCTGGCAGAGAGCCAGTTTGAGAGATCAGCTACCCATTTTTCTGGTTTTCTTCTCCTCTTTAGAGTTCTGCCATTTGCTCCATGGCACCTGTTTGGATCAGCACCATCTCTGTTATTCTCAACAAGAAAACCAAGCTTGCAAATTGAGCAAAGACAGGTCAATAGTGGCTGCACCAGCCTGTGCTGGGAGGCGAATGGCACTGATGGCTCTGAAGGGCAGGACAGTGACAGTGGCTTCATTTCAGAGACCACATGACAGTGACAGTGGCTTCATTTCAGAGACCACATCTCTACCTGAGGGCCTCCCACTGCTCTTATCTCCCCAGCTCTTGGAGCCCTGGCCACTGAGAATTTTCTACTTTCTGTACTGACAGGCACTGACCCCCAGGAGAGCACTGCATCTGACCTGAGGCTGTGGAGAAAGCTTATTATTATGAAATGATTATTAAATGATAGAACTGGGATTATAAGCATCTAGTTTAAATAGAAATATGTAATGTCACATGGTGGAAAATCCTGGAGTTTAAGGTTTTAGAATATAATATATATAAATATAGCAAGATAGAAGTTTTAGGGCAGAAGTTTGTTCTTCTTCAGAGTTTAAGTGATATTGTGTAATTGGGTAAACAAGTCCACATTGCGGGCCATGAATAGTTAGTTATTAGATTAAAACTAAAAATAATTTAGGTGACATTTCTTAATTGAATAGTTTACCCTTGAAAGGCCTTATAGAAAAAGAAACATGGTACCATTTTTCATTTGTTAGCTAAAAATACTATATAACTCAAAATTTATGAAACTATAACATAAATAAAAACTACTAAACATCTAAGTCCAAACAAGAAACACCATCTTGCTCATTTAATCCCGACCCCAGAAAAATAATCAACTTCAACACCCAGCTTTAACAAAACCTGTGCCTCCTTCACTCCCAGGGTTACACAGCAGCCTGGGGACAGCTCTGAGCCCTCCAGCTCTGGGGATTGGTTTCTCTGACATTAAATCAGGAAGGAAAAACGAAGCATCATGTTTTAGCCTGCTCTTGCTGAGAATCTCTGCTCATGCAGCCCCTCAGCAAAATGGTTTATTTGAAAAAAAAAAAAAATTCCAAAAAAAACCCAAAGCAAACTTTTCTGCTTTTGTGTTCATGTGGAGTTTATGCCAGACTATGCCACGACCAATGTGCAGTTTAACCTTTCAAGTTTGGTGCTTCAGTTTTTCCTTTGGTTTCAGTTGACATAAAAGGCATTAAGTGTTTGACTTCAAAGAGCAGCCAGTGTGGATATTTGTTGTTCAGCATGGTGGTCTTTGCTTAAATGGGCTGCTCCTTTTGTGTTTCTATTTTTTCTGTAGTTGACTTACTATATAAACTTTCTGTTCTTAGCCTCCCTGTCTCACCGTTCATCCTTAGAAAAAAATTACACAGCCTTGTATAAATTACTCTGGTAGCAAAGTATAAAATATCCCCAGAATAGTTTCCATTTCTGTAAAAATGCAAAAATCAGTGTTTCCAAAATTATTTGCTGTCACATCAAACACTATTTTGAGAAATTACCAATAATTAAGACATTAGAGTTGCACCAGCAATTCTACTCTCAAACTCTGGAGGAAATGGAAAACACATAAGAAGGTTAATTTCCTTTCTGAATTTTACACCAGGGACTACCTCTCTAGAAATTAAAAGTGGCTCAGTTATTATCCAGTCAAATTCAATTATATTTCTACCATGGTGATTTTCTTCTGTATTTATCATCCTCGTATTAATTGCTTTTAGGGCTTACATTTCTAAAATATTGTTCCCTTGAGCAAAGCAAGGGGGGAAAAGGCAGAAGCAACTCGTTTGCAGGGGCTGAGGTACAAAGCAGCTCTCAGAGTGCTGTGGGCACGAGCTGTCACTGCTTCACATGCTGGACCAGCTGCTCCAAATTAATGCAGCACTCCCAAGCTTAATGGAGATGTATTAATTTATGCTGCTCGAGAATCTGGGACACATTTTTGGATCACCAAACGCGCAACAAGAAGCAACTCCTCTGCAGCGATTCAGGATGGAGCACTCTGGCCTGTGTTCAGGCTGAGTGTGGCTCATGGATTATAAATAGGAGTCCTCATGGCTCCTTTCCACAAAAATGGAGATAAAGCACCCCCAGAGCACACCCTGCAGCAAGCACTGGGGTCACAGTTCAGAAATGACATCACGATGCTGCACTGCAGCCAGAGTGTGTTTTACCAGAGCTCCATCTCAAACATTCCTAACACAGTCCACAGGTGTACAAACACTCCTGAGGCATTACTGCAGATCCAGGACATTCTCCTGCTGCTGCTGGTGCCTGTTTTCCCACAGTTCATACACAGCACGGCGTTGGAAAGCTGGCAGCAATGTGAATTCAGCTACACTGACAGTTTGAGTGGATAATGCCACTTGTTCTGATTGCACGTTTCTGAGAAGCTTATACCGAGGAATATGAGATTTTTAAATAATTCTCATCAGGAAAACTCCACAATACCATGAAATCTCAGATCTTCTGGGAAAGGAGCAGACAGCACTTTCAAAAAGCCAAAGATGGGGCAAACCTTTTTCCAGTTTATCCCACTTGTGAGCACAAATGCTGCTGCTGAGGAAGCACAGCAGGACCCTGAACACTTCCCTGGAGAGTTTGGAGGCTGCTGCAGGGCAGAGTTTGGCAAAACCTCTTCCCTGTCCCTCCTGGGTTCCCATCACAGCGACTTCCAGCTGTGACAGGTTCTTGCTGGCTCTGCACCTGCAGCAAGAGGAAAAACAGGTACGGGCACAGTGCAGCTGAACTGTGCACAACAGGCTTTTGGCAGAGGGGCAAAGTGAGACCACAGGGCTCCAGCAGGATTTGAAGAACTCCAGCAGGATTTGAAAGCACTGTTTGCTGCTGCCTATATTTGTAGAAGTATTGGCAGATTGCAGCAGAGAAAACAAAAGGGAAAAAAGGAGCGAATGCTGTGGGACAGCAAAGGCCAGCATTCCACATCACTGCAGCACCCTCGAGGCATCAGGGCTGTTGTTTTTATAAACGAATTTTGAATTTCCCAGAAGGCTACTTCAGGAATCTGAAGGGCCATGTGAAAATAAAAAAAAAAACAACTAATCTTCATGAGCTGGTGTGGCCCTGTCTGGCAGGAATATTACTGGGATGAGGTAGGACAACTGGAGAGCAGGATAGTGCAGATATGACATTGCACAGGTGCAGTTGCTTTTATTGCAGCAGTTTTAGACTGATTTACATGCAGAAGGAAAAGATACAGGCCCACTTGGGAGAATCAGAAAGGAAGGCAACTGCCTTATGATTTATTCCTGTTTTTTTACACTGCTGAATGGCTGTCTCCTCACAGCAAAACAAAAAGGGGGAGAAACCGGGAAAGGAACACAAAGAAAGTGGTGCTTGAGGAATAAATATGGCCCTGTACCAAAGTCTCTGTGAGCCAGGAAGGCCAGGAGGACTTCATTCCCTTTCCAGTCCTTCCACTGGGTGAACTACATAGCATACATCCCTCTTTATGCACCAGATTCCAGCTGCAAAATGGAATGGCATCATCAGGCTCTTCTGTAAACTGTTGTGAGACCTAATGGTAAAAAAAAAACAAAACCAAAAAACAAACCAGCAACCCCTCCCCCACAAAAAAAATAATTGCCACCATGTAAAATTAATTTCTCCATTTGAGTTTCATGAGAATAGTGCTTGTAAATTTCCTGGCAGTATCACTGCCACACTGAATGGTCTTTGCATCTGGTTTTGATGTGATTCTACCTGGTCAAGGTGAACAAAAATAACAATTTGCTTTTAGCACCATTTTTTCACCAATAGATCTCAAAACACTTCACAGAGAAGACTGTAGTGGAAATAACATCACCTGACTCTTCACATGCTCAGCCTAAGCAAAAACTTGGTGTCAAGCTAAGGAAAAGAATCCAGAAATTGAGAGACCATTTTTTGGTAGTCTAACCAGAAAAGGAAATACTTTTCAGATAGAAAATGAACCTGACTTTTTCCCTACTCCCCTTTAGAAAGCAAGGCAGTAAAACAAGCTTTTGTTTAGCCAGGGGAACTTTTATCTGCTCCAAGTCAGTTTTACAGCAGTATTTGCTACCTGCAACAGATGCATAGAAAGATAATACTCTACATCACGGCCTCTATTGCTTTTATTGTTTGTTGAATTTTAAATGTCATATCTGTACACACAACAGCACAAAAGAGAAGAAAAACTGAAAGACTGAAATTTAGACAGGTGAAGAGAATTCCTACCTACTACTCATAAAGAGCAGGGCACATTAGCAATAATCACAAGGTAGAAACACAGTTTAACATTCAACACCCTTTAAATATGAAATGCAGTGGTCTCTGTAGAGCATTTAGGTCATCTATTACATGAATTAACAGAGACTTTAAATATGCAGGTAAACTTGCACCATTCACTCCAAAGGATAAACATTCTCATCTTGGAAGCAAGAGAGAAAGGAAAACTGGAGTATTTTTTTTTTTTTTTGCACACTTCTCTGCCACTGTCACTTCACTAGAGTGGTTGAGAGAAATACAGAAAATACACTAGGATCAAAACCTTCCCTTCCCCCACTCTTTTATTTTTCTGTTGGTGCCTTTTTATCAGTTTGTACAAAATTGTACAAAATGAGTTAGTTTATTGAGGAATAACATAACTGTTTGAATTACAGAAGGAAGTGAAAAGTCACCAAAACAAACACATCCAGTCTGCTAATTTTACTCACAGTTTCTGAAGTGACATAATGCAGCTTCTTTTTAAAGCTTTCTTGGAAAAACAGCAATTTCCTGTGTTTATTTTGTCTTCTTATTTCAGAAAAGTCTCTCTGATTTGTGGCAGCAGACGCAATCTACATGATAGAAATTTTTTTGCCAACAAGAGGTTTTCATTGATATGATCAATGGAGAAATAAAACCCTTTTAGTACCACTGCCTTCGTAAATTTTTAAAGAAATAGTATCACAGGCCTTTCAAATGATTGTCATTCATGATGATTATTCTTAAAAAAAGAATAAATCTCAGTATTTAATTACTAGGACCATTGTATAACAATTACGATCTACTTAATACCTTAAATTCTGCCTTAAACTCGATCCATTTTATTCTGCTGAGCAGAATGGAAACTCATCTGGTATTTGTTATCTTTCAAGAATTGAGACAATCTGTAGTAGGCCTTTTCCATGTTTTTAAATCATAATAGCAGTGAGAATAGAGCTTTTACATGCTCATCTGATTGGAAAAAAAAGCATTTAATGGACAGCATTAAGCCAAGCGGATGAGACTAAGACATTTTCAGTGTGCTTTTTTATTGCTTTGACTTTAAGTCAAAACATTCATCTTTATAAATGAAGCAGTTAATTTTTTTAATGGGCTTTTGGCTGAGGGGTATGGTCATCCTCTGGTAAAAAGACATTTTGGTGACAAATTTTGAATTAACTGAAGCAATCTTAAATTGCAAGCAATGGGGAGGAAAGAAGGTAGGGGACTGTGTTAAACCCACCATCAAGTTGCATGAGTTGGCTAAAAGCACAATTTTGTGACAAAAAGTACTGAAGGAAAAAAAAAGAAATAACCTCAGTACAAAGTTTCCCTCCTGTAAGAACCAAACCAAAAAACCCAATATCCTTCAGCCATATCATGAATAATGAAACACAGAATATCCCAGGTTGGAAGGGACACCCAGAGATTCTGTATTTTCCTTCTCTGTAATGTGTAAACCCCACCAATACTCAGTGAAGATAATAGATCAGTAAATTTCTCATATTTAGTACAGACACTCAATTTTGTGACATAAGGAAGACTGTGCTTGCGCCCTTCTCAGACACACCCACCATCCTGCTCACTTCTCTTTCCCTTACTTACACACTCACTGAAAAGAGGCTCAACTATGAAAATCCTCAGGTTCCTGAAGTTTTTCCCCAAATTCACATAAGCTTGAAAGAGAAAATGCTCACAACCAGATAATCTGAGGAGGTAAGCTGAATAAAAGCAGCTCTCCCATGCTTATTGCCACTAGCAAGAAACCAGAAATAGAGATCCTACACACAACACACTGATTCCCACAAGAAACTTGACATTTTGTTCCCTTTTTTGTTTGTAAAGTGAACTTGAGTGTCACCTACTGAAGTGAAAACAAATTGAATTTCTTGCAGGGATCAAGCAACAAACGTGCAGATGCTGCATTTGCCACCCACAGCCTCCTGACACACACACACAGGTGAACTCTCACCAAACCAGTACCTCCAGGCCAGGGAGCACCGCAGTGCTGACAGCTTTACAGTAAACAACAAAGCCCACAGTCACTACTGTCGGGAAAATGGAGTCAAATTCTAACAATAAAGACTTTGGCGGGGGGGAAGATCCTCCTTTGATATGAACACTGCTTATTCTAAAGGCCTTCCAGTGCCTATGGTATCTGTGATGGCTAAATATAGAGCATAATTTATTTCACAGATTGTTTGGCTCCCTGCATTATGAACACACTCGTAGCCAGCTCCTGACCATTTCTGCAGGGAAGTTCACTCTCCTCTTTCTGGAGAAAATGCAAGGAAGTCATGCCTAGAATTATTTGTTACCATGGTGGGGCTACGGAGTCAAATTGTCTCCTCCAGAAATTCTCTGTGGAAATTTCCCCTGTTCCCGCAGCGTTGTGCCCTCTCCTCAGAGAAGCACCCCTGGGGGACACGCTGGGAGCACTCTGCCTCCACACAAAGGCAGCAAAATCAGAATTAACTCACATGCAAACTCTGCCACAAAAGATTTACAAACCTTCAGACACCAATATATCCTGCAAAGCTGCATGCAAACACCTTAATGCGCTTGAGATCACTTGGAATCCATCCCACCGTAACGCAAGAAAAACGCTATGCCCAAGGAAAAAAAAAAGAAAAGGGAGTAAGAAAAACACACACATTGAGATTTCAACCCAAAGCAACAATTTGAGCTTACGCTACACACAGACACACTGAACTACAGCAAACACAGGCTGGTGGTGACAGTGGTTGGATGTCTGGTGAAATGTGGGAGCTGGAGAGATTTGTGCTTTAAAGAGAAGTTAACACTGCACATTGTTTTCTAATAGCTTCTGCTTCTAGACTCGTGCAATACCTCTGGTTTTAATACAAGCCATCTGCACTAAACTCAAAATGTATCAAAGCTGCACATCCTTGAGATACAGAAAAAATGAATTATGGAACTGGTCACCAGCCCAATGTCCTTTGTCTCTTATAAGAAACACAGGTGCCTGGCACTACAAAGGCAGCTAAGCTATAACATTTTAGTTGCTGATGCAAAGAAGAAAACCATTTTCTGCAGTCAGATTAGAAAATATTAAATCAGCTACCTTTAAAAACTGGATGTGTCTTAATTTTTATTTGCAAGGGTTAAAAGAAAGAAATAATAGGGGTTCTGCTACATTTCAGACTTCTGCTGAGCAGAGATTGTTCCTGCCTATTGCTTATTAGCCTAAAAGTTGTTGGAATTTCAGGGCAGAGGTGGGAGAAAGAGGAATCCTATCTCTGCAAAACCTATGGACTCAAACTAAAAATAAACCCATCTCTCCCCTTTCCCTTAAACCCCTTTCTGCTTTTGTTTGTTTGTTCTGGATTATATCAGCCTCTTTTTCATGCTGGTGAATCATGTCTCTGTCACAGCTGATTCCATTTATCTATCCTGGGAGAAAACAAAAGCTAAAAATAACTCTTTTGGGGTTTCTGGTGGGTTTTGCATGAGAAGGGACTGAATATGTTCATTCCAAGCTTGTGTGTCAAAGTTTGGCTTTATCTTTGCCAGCGTTGATTTAACTAGCACCAGTTAGGGGAAAAAAAACAAAAACAAAAAAGAAAAGAAAATAAAGCTTTTTGCTATCCATAAAATTCCAAGTTGGCTAAAATTTAACAACATCTGCGACAAATAAAATAAGAAAAGCTTTTTACCATCCAAGTCAGTATGAGAGTATTTTATTTGCAATTGGGAGCTATCTCCCAAAAGCAGTTTGCCATTTCTTGTAATGAACAGCAATGAAATGGACAGGTTCTGACAGGCTGGAGTATTTGTATTTGAAAGGCTTTTTTTCCTACTTTGAAAGATTTTAACTGTGTAAAAAGAAATCATTAAATTTAAATTATCATCACAACTAATAATGAGACTCAAAGTGAAAAGAGCATTCGGTCTGGGCTAGGATAGAAATCTTGCAGGAACATTTATTGTGTGACCTCCAGTTGTCCTTCCTAGAATCTGTGTCAGATTCTGCCCCATCTTATGGGAACTTGGTGGTTAAAGTGAAAAGAACAAGGTGCTTTACAATACCAAAAGTTGCTGCAAAAGGGAAAGAAAGCATCAGCATGACTGATTTTTTTAAGTGTAGGTTTTTAAATATATTTGGGGAATGCTGTAGAAAGATTTAACATTAAATAAACAGTGTTACACTTAAAATGACAGTCCAATTTTCTTTTTTAAAGCATAACAGCATTGCTGACTGTGACATACATGGTCACTTGCCAGGAGAAAGCAGTTAAACCTGATGGAGTCCACCAAGAAACAGATTGCTTTGGACCAAAATGGTCCAGGGGTAAGAGACACATCTTTAGGAGTCATTGAAAGGCGGTATTTATAAAAAAAATAAAAATGCCATGTTGAAGATTATACCTCAATTATGATACTACTGAAAGGTGTCAGATTTGCCTTCCCTCTGCTTCCAGATCTTTCAAAAAATCCAGGCCAAAAAACCACAGGCAATGGAGGGCAGCAAATCCAGAACACCAAGTGAGATGCCAGGAAAATCTCGCAGGGTGGGAGCACTTGGAGCTCTCCAAACGAAATCCCCAGAGCTCTCCGGAAACATCTCAAGGCAGAGCACGAAGCACGAAGGGATTTCTGCAAACAAGATTCACCAAACAACAGAAAGTTCCCCCTGTCAGTCACTTGGCAGCGGTGCCCATGATATCACCACATTCCAGGCTCCTTGGGCTGACTGAGCTGGAAGCGTTTGATTTCATGAACTCCCATCTCCCAGAGCCACTCCCACACTCTAATCCTGACAGGGCCACGTTGAGCTGTCCCAAACCTCACCTCCAAGGAATTGTGGGTTCTCCCTGCTGCTCCAGGAACCCGACTGCTCTGTCCCATCTGTTACAAAGCAGGAAGCAGCAGCTTTTCCAGAGTTTAACTGGGTGTGGATGCGGTGGGGATGCAGTGACTGCAGCTTCACCAAGGTGTGGCTGCTCAGCTGCAAGCCCCCATGTAACCAGGGCACAGTAAAGAGCAGAGGAAGAACAACTGTTTTTTGGAGGGACAGCAAAATTTTGATGGAATGTATAATTTTATGAATGTACCCAGGTCACTTTTACACAGATTTAAAGTGTACTTGTTTAGCAAAGAAAGAAAATATGCAATTTTCCATACTACTTTAGACATGTTTGTTTTGGGTAAAGAAAAAAAATTTGCTGTTGCATCACTGAATAGAAGGAAGCAAAATATGATCTTACTGACTTTCCCCTTATGAATCAGCTACAAGACTGATCCTACTCTGCAAAATCTGTAAACAGCTACTGAAACACTCATTTTGACTTCCAAAGGCCTAGATAAATTACAAAGGCTAATACAAAGAAGTCTTCTTTCCAAATAACTCCACCTGATCCGCCAGTTCCTTGTGCATAGTGTGGTGCTATTTTCCTGCCAGTTTTCAGCATGTTCCTATATTTTAACTGGAAATTGCACAGAAGGTCTGTGGGGGAGTTGTAGAGGAACCCATCCAGAGTTTGGAACAAACACAGCAAGTTCTGCCACAGTCATCACATCAGCAGCACAACTATCCCATACTATCCCATTCAGTTTTCAAAAATAAAAATGCCTCTCTGTGCTTACACAGAAATTCTAATAAGCAGCAAAAGTAAAGCCTGACACAGTGGCTCATCTCCATGCCAACAACTCTCTGCAGATCTGGGAAGTGCACAACGCAGTCAATAAATAGAGGATTTTCCCCCGCAAGAAGCAGAATTTTCCTCTTTTTTACTGGTTATAGCCAGTGCAACACAATGTCATTAAAAAAAATTCCTAAATGTCCTTTTTCATCCATGGAGAATGACAAAGGTGGGACTGGAGAATTTACTGTTGCTGGGGTATAGTAGGAAGTACTGGAGAAAAATAAGAATTTTTGTTTCTATCTGACCTCTAAAAATACCTATTTACTGCATGAGTAATGGGTTCTTCTTCCACTCCTGAAATCACCAGCATCCCAAAAATTAGTGCTTTTCATCCTGCAGCCTCTATCCCAGTGGGAAGAGCTGGCACAAAGAAATCAGTAACAGGGCCAAGTGGCAATTCCAAGTGGGCTGTGAGAAAGTGGGGAACTGCCCAGACCTTTTAAGGTCCAAAAAAACTGTGGCAGAGCAGAACTCCATCTTCAAGCTGTGTAGACAATAAAAAGGAATTCAAGAAGGAAGTTAATCCTTTCTTTCTGAGGCAGGACTGAAATGGCCGTGGAAAAAACAGATCAGCTTAAAATGAGAGGTGTGAGGAAAAAGGAATATTTTGAGTCTAAAAATTGTGTGGATTACTTCTTGTCACTCAGTGCATTGGTGAATGATCTCCTCCCTAACCCCTGCTCCTCCTACTGCACACATTCTGTTCCTCAGCCTGGCTCCTGGTCCAGTCAATCCTGGTACATCCCTATTTCTTCACTCTGCCTTAGAACTGTGTTCCCATTTTGGCCAAATGTCTGATTTAACACTGTGCAATGGGGCTTTTCCATTCTGATTCTTTCTCTTTGAAAGAACCCAGCTGGTGGATTTATAAAATGGTCTTGTTCTCCTGTAGAGATAAATCTGACACAGGACACTTTAGCTGAAGGTATTGTTTTGTTGTCTGCCACTCCCTGGGTAGACTTAAATGTATTTCCCTTGAGTTCTGTGCTGTGCATAAACATCTGCTGATGCTGGAGTGAAAACACATCGAGATGCTTTGGGATACATGCTTCAAATACAACTTCTTATTTTCACATTACTACCCTGGAACAGAACTTTATGAATTGGAATTTATGAATTGGAGAATCTCTCAGACTGAAGTTTACAACCTTAGTGTTTCATCTCCATTAATGAGTGTATTGTGACCCAGCTACAGACAAACAGAAACCTGATCATACCGTTAAGGTGCCCATACATAAAATGAAAGTAGAGGACCAAAAAGTTTAAAAATTAAAAGTTAAGAAGAGTAGCTCCATAAAACCTGAAAGCCCACATGGGAAAAAAAAATAAATCCTTGTTTTCAGAATAATTAATTGTCCCAAGATAATTAAAAATTTCTTTTCAACTTTAATACTCTCAGACCCTTCTTTGAGGTGTTTTGAAGTTATTTAACCAGGTGATTGTGCAATATCCAGTAGTGAGAAAAGGGGAAAAGTGAGCTAGAGAGGCAGCAGGGCAGAGGGAGGAGCCAGACAAACATTTTGGAGTCAGCACAGTCTTAGATTACTTCAAATTGATTGTGAAACCACAACCCTGAGAGCAAGAAAGAGTCGGGATTTCTGTACAGCATCAGTGAGATAACAGAGAAGGGATCTGGTGAAACGAAGTGAATCACTTGGTGAGAGGCACTCAGCTTTGAGAGAGTCTCAGTGGCAGATTGTTGGTTTAAATATCACCTCTACTTTTTGATGGGACTTGTTTTATAATAATTGCATCAGAATTCCAACAATTTACTGCCCTAAGTTACTCAAGAGTGCTTGGAGACTCCCCACCCAAACAGGACTTTTACTCATAGGAACCAGTTTTCTTGGGCCAAATCTTCCACAAAACTGGACCCAGTATCAAGTTTTCTTCTGAATCATAAAAAGCAAATGGAAAGGCTCCTTCTGATTCATTATTCTTATGAGAGTCTGCAGGAAATGTGTGTTAGTTCATATAAACCCAAGAAACACCCCCACCTAAAGATGATGGGTACATCTGTGGCTTTTTATTATTCTTTCTCCAAAGAGGCCTAACTTTTAATTGTCTTTGTTGTAATTCACCTGTAATTGCATTCCCTACTCAATTATTTATTGAGACTCAATAGAATTTTCCTAAAATCCACTTTTGTTAATAGGTAGTAACCAGCTGATTTTTAACAGCTCATTTTGCTCCCTTCTCTATTCCCATTTTAGTCCTCATGCATCACATTTCTTAGTTCAATTCTATAAAAAAAAAAACAAAAACCCAGCAATATTAAAAAGCATTTGGAAGTTACATTGCCCTGTGCTTTATTTCAATGGTTATAATTGTTAAATAAAAATTGCATATGAAGAGGAAGCCTCTGCTCCAAAGGCAGTGTGTTATTGTTGTACTTCTAAAAGCATTTGACGTGACCATAGAATGAGCACAGCGAGTTTGGGCACAGGTAGAGAAGAAAAATTAACCCATTGTCACCCTAAGTGGCAGACTTGCAAGAATTGACATTCTCCTTTTTGCACGTTCATAGTAAAGCTAAAAATGTCACTAATCAGCTCAAGCTTTTTTTCTTCAAGGAACTCAAAGATAAGCAAAGATACAGAACTCCTACAAGAGCATTTCTTCATATAGGAAAACAGCACAAAACCCCCCCACAGAGTCAAATTTCCAGTCAGGTGGCCATATGTTCCTTTAGTTCACAGAGTTCACATCTCATTTTTGCTGGCAAATCAACAACAAACTTCTGCCCTTCTACGGTCATTCACTTGAATTTCTGCCAGTGAGTCAAAGCATTTTTCCCCCAAAAGAAAACACCTCACCATCATCATTTACTACTCCCCCTAAAAATACTTTCAAGCACAACATTACGGGCATTCTTTTGACAACTGTGTTTCTGGAAAGCAGCATTCTCTGGAGCAATCAGACAATAAAAGGTTTACTGTTCTAAAGAGTGGCTACTGATTAAGAACAGACAGGCATCAACAAGAACTTGAAGATAAATGTTCATTTCTTATCTTCATAATCAGAAAAGATTTTACGGTCTATAGGTACAAGTCTGGATAAACAGAGTCATTTAGCCTTGTTAACTCCCAGCTCCACAACATTTTTTAATACATCAGCATTTCAAAGTTCTCGACTTTGACCTACAAACTGAAACCTAGAAAAATTTTATAACACTTTTTCATGCTGGACTTCCTGTCTTTTTGCCTCAAACTAAAAATTCCTTTAGAAAGCAAGGTTAAATTCTGCCTACATCAAACATTCTTGCAGATGATTGACATCAACAAAAATAAGAGCCATGTTATCGTTAAAACTAAAATTATAATAGTCCTATTTCTGTGGTTAATATGAGTACAATTTTTACCATCTTTTGCTGTTAAAGACACTTTGCCGCATAGATTCGCAAAATGGCGTGTGCAAAAAAGGAACAAAGATGGGATTTTGTAGAAAAGGCAGTTTGGCAGAACATTTCAATGAACATGGCAAGCATTAAGTAGTGATCAAGCCCTGTGTTTAATATCCCCACAATAATATGAAGGAAATGAAGATAAGGTCTGTTTGTTACTCAAAACTAAGGGGCAGATTTTAAGACAAAGAAGACTAAACCTGACTATCAGAATATCTCAATGATAGAAAAATACACACTCACAGATCTCTTCCTCAGCATCTCCAAGGATGATAAAGCAGAGATCCTCCAATAATATCAAAGAGAAATTACAAGACCCAAAACCTATTTCCTATTTGTGATTTGGACTTTGTGGGTTGTGTCTGATCAAAAGGCTGTTCTCCCACAGGTTGCTGTGCAGTGCTCCAATCCCACACGACCTCAGACCCTGCCTAACAGTGACTGCTACGAGACAGCTCCTGGGCTGCTGCTCAGCCCCTCAGCACAAGCTCGTGTGTAAACACCAGGGTTTACAGCCCATAGAATAATTTGGGCTCAGAGAGCCCATGGCGAAAGTTAATCCACTGCACTTGGAGAATGAGCTGGCCTATTGTCCCATAATTCCTCAGATTTCTCCATGGACTTCCACTGATGGGCTCCAGCAGCACGACTGCAGATTTCACCTGCCAGAGCACAGCTGGGTGTTAGCCCAAGACAGGCCAGCTGTGTTTAAACAAAAGAACTCAAATGAGAGCTAGCAGTGTAAACCAAAGGACCTTGGACTTAAATTGCTTCCTTCGCTTTCCTACCCCCACAATAAACTCAGGCAGTTTAAAACAGGTTGATAAGGAAGCCACGGCCACAAGTGGGAAGAGTATTTCTTTAATAAAGACGGGGTCACCCACCTGAATTGCCAGACAATTCTACGCTGTCTCTTTGCTGCCCAAACAAGAACACTGAAACCAAAGAACAGGCTGAAACCCATTGCCCGGGGAGAAGTACAGCTGTTGTCACAATTTGATACTGGTATTTACCTTGCTCAGACAGAGCTAGGAGAAAAAAGACACAGAGGGGAAGCAGCGAGGGGAACGGTGATGTCATGAATAGCAAGCTCTATAATGAGCTCATGCCCCTTCTATTTGGGAAAGAGATAAGCACTTTCTGAACAAGGAACAGGCAAAGATAAGATTAAATAACCTCCAGTTCTTCATTAGCTCATGCATTAAAGCATCACAATGCTGAAACTGGAGATTTTGGAAATGTTCGTTATCAGTGCTCAGCTGATACAACTGAAAAGAGAGGATGATTGTGTGATCTGTGTGATACTATGAGGTTGGGTTTTTTTCTCAATTGCTATAATTCTCTTGTATAATACTTCTCTGAGATAAATACTGAATGGATAAAGTAAGGGCATATATTTTTGGTTTGTATTTCAAATTTAGTTGCAGAGACCTGAGATATGAGCTGTGGCAAAGTCTTTAATCCAAACATCTGAACTATGGGACTAAAGGACTCCAAAAGCTTTACAATATGCTTATGAAAATTCCAAAATAATTTTTAAAAAATTCTACACTCATCTGTGAGATTTTTTTTTTTCTTGCATCAATTAAACCAGCTGGTAAAATCTACTAAACTGTGGCTCAGTGTTTATCTGTTGAAGGGGAAGAAATCTGCCCTTGCGAACAAACACTAAAATTTTATTTTACCCTGGGCCACCCACAGTGTGTTTACTCATCACACACAGAGACTTGCTGTAAAGTAAGCAGGAGGATAATTCTGACTTAATTTTCAGGCTTTAATACTATGCATGAGTGATAAAATTAAATTTAGACTCCAAGTAAATATGCAGGGGTTCAAGCACGCCAGTTGCTTTGCTTTCACAACCAGGCAAACAAACAACAAAAGAAATCTAAAAAGTTGTAATATAATATCACAGAATATAACTGGATTATAGAAACATTTCACAGAAATCCAATGGCTGTCTACGTGGTTCTACCTCTAAACCTACATGGTTCTTTCTCTAAACTTCTGTTTAGTCAAGTACATCCAGGGCTGACTGTAGATTGGGAGGGAATGGGATATCCCCTTTTTCCTGGTTATTGATTACATCCAGCAGGGAGCTGCTGTGAAGTCACTGGGGAGATGTGCTGATAACAAAAGATAAAGATTTCTCTCCAAGCTCTGCAGATGTTAAACATCCTTCTTGAGAAAATTCTAAGGCCATCTGAGGACACAAACTCGGATTCTTGACCAGCTAAAGGGAAAACGCAGATGCCTGAGCATTGAAATAGAAGCCAGAGCTCAGTCAAAGCTCCTCACTACAGTGAGCAAAGTCAAATTTTGTCATCCAGGGCTTTTGTCAGACATGCACACACACATGCTTCGCCCATCCCTCAAAGAGGAGGAGAAACTGCAGGGATTGATGACAGAATGAGGTGGTTGTGGATGATGAAAGGAGCTGAGAGGAGCCCAGGTGAGCTCTGAAGTCACCAGCAAGATGTGCAAGGGAGCTCTGGGTGCGAGTGAGAGGCCCTCAGATCTTCACCCAGACAGGTGCTGCTTTCCCTGCTTCCATTCCCCCATCTTTTCAGCCACAAGCTCCCCAGCTCCTGTTCACTTCTCTGCCACAAACAACAGACCCTGCCCTCACCACTTCACACTGCACTAGTCAATCCTCATCCCAAGGAACCGACTTTATTCCTGTGCCTCAGGAGCTGCAGGGGGGAAAGCAGAAGACAGAACAGGCCCAACCCATTTGTGCTGCTGAGAAAGTTTGGCACAAAGCAATTCTCCCTCACTGACACAGCAGCGCTGTATAGAAAGAGAAGGGGTAATTAGCTTTATAAATTGTACCTTATTTTACTTAGTGCTGACCTTGGGTTTCCCTGCAAGAGGGGGCAAACAAAGGATTTGCAGTCAAAACCCTCAAGGTACCACAGCCCTTCCTTGGCTAGTAAGTTCCTCTTGCCCGGTGCTTGTTAAACACTAACAGGCTTGTTTTCTAAATTAAAATTTAATCAGAGCTTGGCAGGTGGATAACATACTAATAAAAGCCTTTCACTCAAGGTTACACAGAAGAGATTATGCATAGAAATTAAACTGAAACTTTTCCTACATTAAAAAAACCAAACCAATGACAATTCTTTGTCAGGATGAGAAAGAATGTGAACTTCCACGAACTACAAAACTCGGAGATGAAGTATGAAATGTACAGCAGTCTCAAAGGAGTAAGAAAAGAACTAAACACAGGAAAAGCACATGCTTTGTTTATCTGAAATGCCTGGTAAATGCTGCAAGTTCCACACATTTCAGATTAGAAGCAATTTGTACTATTTTTTTTAATAACAAAGTAGCTGAGTAAGCACAGGAACATATGGAAACTAGTTTATATAGTATTATTCTATTTGGGTTGCTGCAGGGACAAATCACAGAGTCCAATGGAGGGGATCCTTCAGTGGCAACTGCTGGAGTAAGAAAATCAGCACAAGAACACCTTCAGTGGCTATGGGAGCTTAGTTTTCAAGAATATTTTTATACTAACTGAGCACCACACATATTGTAGACAGCTGACTAAGTAGAATAAAAAAATAAAAAAAAAGACCATCAAGATTATCTATTCTTGCCAGTGCCCGGGTGCAGGCAGCCTGACTGACTGAAGCAGGGGAGATAAGTATCAGTGAGTTATGAAAAATGCCATTCCAGCAGGCCAGGAGCAAACAGGCAGAGCTCTGGGAGGAACAGAGCTCAATATAGCGTGCAACGACTGTAAGCTTCAGTGCCCACATACTAAGCTTTCTGTACTGTAATGGTCTGATAAATTCATTTTGACCCAGAGACCAGAGATAAATTGTCTTAGCAATACAAACAAACAGCTAAGCAATTAGGGCAAAGTTTTTTGAGAACGTGGTGATAACATCTAGAAGCATTGTTGGGCGAGGGGGAAAAGCAGCCCTGGAGATAGGGGGTTTAATCTGGAGGAAAAGAGAGAGTATAATGGCTTCTCCAAATTACAGAGCACTAAAAGGAAAAGCAGACAAGCAACTGGCACTGGTATTTGTCTGGCATCTATTTCAGTGTATTCAACCTGAAAAGCAACTTTCATTGTCCCATTTGGAGTTCATCAAGTTTGGCCTATAAAAAGATTTAACATGTGCAGCTGTGAAAGTGTCAGAGCTGAGAAATGCGTGAGGAACCATCAGGTTTTCTAGAATTGCCATCATTTAAATTTCCGGAAAGTAACTTATTGAAACAGAGTTTTCAAGCACAGAGATTAATGGAGTGGCCAAATGACCAAAGCAGCAATTTAATCGAACATTTTTCACATATCAGCCGTATTTAGGCACAGATAAACGTTAGTTGCAAAGCAGAACATTGACTGCAATAATTCCATTATCTCCCAGGCAGAGAAATAGGAGGAGTTAATGTTTAACCCAATTTGGGTGTTGATTTATCAACGAGTATTTCAGCAATACTTTAAATCTACATAATTAAATATTGTAATATATATATCAATGAGCAAAATTTCAGGTCTAGAATACATTCCTTCAGTTTTGGTAGGGCTAGCCAAGAAAATAGCAATAAGATATAGGGTGATCTCTCAAATTAATACTAACTTTTGTTGTGAATAGCTTGTACACAATAAGAGAGTTTTAATATAGATGTCTGCTCACTGCAACGCATCTGAATTTTATTTTAGATAAAAAGAAATATGGAAGAGATACATTCACATTGTACTTTTACTGCAGCTGAATGACCAGTGGTCTCAGTGTTCACTGAAGAACGAGAATTGGTATTGTTTTTAAACACACAATGAAAATGTAAATGGCATTTGCTTTACTAAAGAACTTCTTTTTCCCCTCATAAGATTTTTCTTTAAAGTGCATTTTAGGAAAAAATAATAATGAAAAAAATTCAGTAAGACACAAACATTGACGAGAAGCATTTTTGGAGCTGCCATAAACAATCCATAGCCTTAAGTCCATCCCACAGAACAGAAGCAGCTCCAGTAACTCAGCCATGTCCTGTGGATTCCAGTATCCCTTAATGCACTGAAAGCAAGCGTGTCTTGCTTCATGGGGTACTATGCTGCACTATACAAAAGTCTATAAAAGCCACCTGAATAAAATGAACAATTATTTATATTTCAATAAGGAAAGGCACTCAGCCAGTCAACACAGAATAAGACTGTACAGAGATTGGCAAATAAGGCAAGACTGCAGCACCCCTTGATAAACACCAAATTAACACTTAAAAAACACAGGTAAATTCTTCCTTCTTTGATCTGAGGCTAAGTGGACAGTCTATCTGTTTCCTGGGTAGAAATACAGTCATAACTCCAAACTGTTTGTTTGTTCATACTCCACTGTGAAACATCATAACCAAATTATGCCATTTCAATTAGTGATCAATGCATTATTGGTCAGATTGTTTTGGAAGTTTCAAAGTAGATTTCTATAATCTTGATCCTGCCAAAAATACTAAAGAAATCACCCATAAATAGCATTTTTTAACCACAGAACTGTTCCTGACATCTGTCATGGAATTTTATTTCCTATATTTTTTTTGTCCTCTAATGCACCCATCACAGTTTGTCACTTAACCACACTGAGCTCTCTTAACTTTCACTTACAGTTTTTATAATTTTTTTTTCCCTGCTTGATGCTGCCTCAGAGATGATGCCTGTAGGAGCAGCATGTTAGACAGGCATGTCACCTCTTCAGAAAGTAGGCTGTAAGGATTTAAAGTGACTCTCTCAAGCAGAAGGGGGACTCTCAGAAGGGCAGTGGGGTAACACTCAGCTATTATTAAGGTAAAATTAAAGCTCCCTGCCTTGGAAAGAATGATAGGTTTTTACCTCAGCTCTCCCCTCCAGAAGTTCTAGCCAAAAACATGGTGCCTTCATGCCTTCAAGCTTTTCTCCATCCTTTTTTGGCCTTTATTGCTTCTACAGCCCCTGTTATGCAGGGATGGGCTTTAGGCTGGTGTGGAGAGGGGCTGCCTCGGCCACAGGAGCAGCCCAGAGAAGCAGCCATGGGAAGAAAAGGGAAGGAAAACCAGTATAAACAATTTCTAAAGTATTTTTTGCATTGAATGCTGCCAATACAAAACACACCTGGTGTTTTATGGATGGAGCTGGACCACCTCAGCAGTGACCTGAATGTTTAGGCTGCAGACAGCACGGATTCTTGTTCCTGCTTCTCCTTTGCCTCGGTACATTTTACACAAACAGACAACAAACACAACCAAACGCCTCTGACCAGAGCAGGCACAGGCACAGCTCAGCCACATCCAATTTCACCTCACAGAAGTGCTAAAACACAAAGTACTGCAAAACCACCAGACTGGGGTAACAGCAAAATGTGCTGGGTTATTTCTACGTGAGGGACAGAGTCACACTTCTCTGTGCAGTGCAACAACCACGCTTTTCCCACCAGGGTTTTTTATCCTGCCCTCTCCACATGTGGCACACTTTTATTTTGCCTGGCATTGACAGGTTGGGGTGTCTGTTACGAAGGGTTGCATTGTCACCTTCAGCAAACAACATCCTTCCATGGTGTGTTCTTCCAAACTTCCATCACAGCTGCATGCAGAGGCACTCATGGTATTGTCATGGGGCTTGGAAATTACAGCTGAGTTATAAAAATATTTAACTAAAACCTTGACAAGTTCTGACATCCAAACAAATGTGATGCCTCAATAATGTGATTCCTCCTTCCCTGGCTTTCTCCTCACACTACAGACAAGAGGTGCCAGTACTGCTGACCAGGAATCCAATCCAGCTCCTTGCACCCCTTTCAGTAACAAATGTTAGAGTTGCCCTTTTTTTTTCTATTTTCTGACTTGCTACTGAAATAAATAATTTCTGTGTAAAGCAAAGCCACAAATGAGAGTATTTAACTTTATCTGGAAACAGATGCATCCTTTGTAAACTATTTCTTTAAGAAATATTTGTGCTATATATCCCAGAGTCACTTCACACCCCTGCCATGAAAAATTCTACTCACACTCTAAAATTCTGTGAGATGATTCGAGAACTCATTCAGAAAATAAAAAACAGTTATAGAAAATGTTTTGTAGAAGCTTCTGTTTCCAAAGCAACACTTTTCCATCAGATGTGGAAATTTTGCTGCAGAGAGGTTTACATGATAATGTGCATTCAGTTATATTTTGACAGCCTTCAGTGGGCTGCTACAATTGTCTGTTTTCCAGAAAAGGAAGTCTAACCAGCACACCAAGCTGAGCCTTTGGGGGTTGGTTAAATTTCTCATTAAACTGATGTTCAAGTATCGTAGGGGTTTTTCTCAGTGTGGCAGCTTGCCAATTTAACATTGGGGAAATTCAGATGCAGATAAATTAAGTTTATAAGTAAGCTTGCTGAAATGACAAATGGGATTTGGAAAGCTGAAACGGGAGTTTCTGATTCTCCTGTGTTATAGGGCAGTGCCCTCCACTGGCCAAACGTTTTCACTTTTTGCATAAAAGAGCAAAAATTCACCGTGACTCCAGAATAAAACTTCAAAAATACCTCCAAACCCCCTCAGAATCAGTGTCAAATTCTTATAACCCCCTTAAATCAGTGTCAAAGGTTATTGCATAATGGCACCAATTTATACTAACACCAGCCTTGCTTTCATATTACATGGTAATAAAAACACTTTGGGTGCTGAAATAAATCCCAAGGCAGCCCTTTTAAAGAGTTCCAAATTAGAAGTGACAGGAAAAAAATGGGTAGTGCTAAAAAGTGTAATTTAACACAAGACTATATAGTGGTAAAAAGCATACATAAAAGATTAGCAATTACTACTGTCTGTTAAATTTTCACTATTTTACCTCATTATTTTCTGTTCAGAAATGACAGATGCTTGTGAAAATCCCTCTTTGAAAGCAATAAATAATGTTTTTGAGTGGCATGCTGAGGACAGAACTCATTGCATCAGTAATGCTTGTGTTAAATGTACTCGAGTGGGAATTAATAAGTGCCAAAAGCCAAGAGACAATGAGAAACCTGGAAACAAGATGGATATGGATGCATGCCCTCCACTCATGGTACCGCTTACCCCAGGGACACTATTTTAGTAATAAAAGTGTTATTAATGAGTTTATAGCTGATTCAATTATCCTACATAAGATCATTATCTAAATACTAGATTATATATTATATATTCAGTGGGATAGAGTTGCTGGTGAGAAGGTGAACTGTTTCTTTAATAAGATTAAAAACAATAAGCTATAGGAGGAAGTTGAGATAAAAATACAAAGATAAATGGAGCTGGTAGAGAGAGACCAAAACCATAGAAAGACTGAAAATATACTTGGTGTTATAAGTTGCACACTTAGATTTTCAAGCACAAGGACAAAAGTATTCTTAAGACCCTGAAAAAAACTTCACTACCATCTACAGATAGTAGAAGGCTGAAAGTCAAAAGTTGGGTTTAACATTTTTTTTTCCAAGGGCTTAATGATAATTTTCTTTGATAACACCTAATGTAAGCTTTAAGGTTTGGCATAAGTTGTCCCATTCATCTTGTATAAAATGTCTGTGTGGGTAATGAAGGAAATTAGTCATATTTCATATCTGTCCATCATATGATAACCTACTTCCTCTAGAAAAAAACAAAAAACCAAAACCAAAACCATGGCAGAAAAACAAACAAAAACCCCAACCCTGTTTCTAAACTTGTTTTTAAGGAGAAAAGCTGGATTCTAGGACTAATCATGAAGCATCCTCCCTTGAATTCAAATTTGATTTTTGACCCCAGTGCAGAGCAGTGCTCAGGGTACCCCCCAGTCTCTGCAGAACCCAGCTCTGGTGAGGTGGGGAACAGCTTTGCTCCATCCTTCCAGGCAGCCTGGAGCAAGCACAAACACCAAGACAAAGATAACCCAGCCCCCTGGCTTCATTAAATCTCAATCCTCACAGAAGGTCCTCCTCACCACTGGAGATTAATTTGGGATGCTCTTTTTCTGTCAGGATTCACCAGTGGTGACACAGAGTAAGGTATTCAGTCACCCTCAGGGCTCAGTTTCCCTTGTTAAAAGAGATTTGTTTTGCATCCATTGCCTCAACGCAGGTCTCTCTTTTCTCCCCTCCTCAGGGCTCCCTTGTTTGTTTAATAACTACATTTTAGTGCTGGGTTTTCCTGCTAATCCTTTTGTAGGTGAAATCTCTCCTGTACAGTCTAAGAGCCAGTTTTGTGCTATGAGCTTGAAATAAAAAACAACTGGAGGAGGTGGGAACAGTTGATATCAGGTTGCTTCCACATTCAGGTCTGTGCTTCTGTTCCATTACTTTATGGCCTCAAACTGAAGCAGTGAGCCATTTTCACAGCCACAGCACACACACAGGAATGCAGGGTGAGTACCTTCATGCTTTCTCAGCCTCTGCACAGAGCTGCTGCAGCCAGGACCACATTAAACCCGTGGTTCCTAAGCACAGCTTGACTCGGCCGTGGGCAGAGCTCAGAAAGAACAACTGCTGGTCTCACTCTCAGCCCGTGAAGAGTAACTAAGCCCCGTGGGGAACAGGTGGAGCTCTCAGTTCCCTGGCAGCCTGTTCCAGCTGAGGAGTCACTGCTGTCCCCTGAGGGCGGCCACCAGGGCACCGTGTGCGCATCTCACCTGCGAGAGGTTTCCTGCACGGGGGACCAGCTGACATTCACCTCCGTGTGACCTCAGGCAGCCACAAAATGCACACTCAACCGCAGTTTCTTAACCATGCTGACATATAGAATTTCTAACTTTTGCTTTTCCTTACAGTGGAAAGAGCTTCAGACACCGCAGCTTTCAGCCACAGAGCTCTGAGAAACAAAAACAGGATGTCTGCCTCTAAAGCTGCTGCTGTGTATATTTTTTCCTGAGACTGTGCTATCTGGGACCAGGTTGGTGTAATCTTTCAGTGCAGTCTATTGGCCAATTTCTCTCTTTCCTGACAGAAGATGAGCTCTGCTGTGTACGACAGAAAATGTTGTCATGGCCAAGGGCTTATGTCATCACAATAAAAATAGAACCAGCTGGAGAAAAAAATTAAAATACTAAGTTTTAAAGTTATTGGGTTCTCCTTTACTCTTGCAAAACTCCAGTGATGCACTGATAGAGTCCTCTTATAACTGCCCATCAGAGAATTCGAAATATTAGGTGAGTAATTACATCAGGCAGTGAGGCAGTCCAAATATTTCTTGCTAAAAACAGAACTACTCATCAACTGGTTGAAATTAATACATTTCTTTAATCAGTCAGAATTGATTAATCTCTAACAACACCATTTTTATTCAAGTTTGGACACCTCAGAAGCAGGCATTATAAACCAACAGAGATCCATTCAGGTCAGCAGCACATGGGATTTCTGGCCTCTGAGGAAATGGGCCAGAGATACTCAGCGAGAACTGCAGGCAGCTACAGAGTTATAAACCGAATGTGATGCTTTTGCCCCCTGGCTCAGGAGTTGCTCACATTTGTGCACAGATCACCAGAAACAAGCATCATCCCAGCTGTCTAAGGGATCCAAAGAGCTGTTCCTACAGAAAGGTCCTTCAAGCTCTATTTTCCAGCTTGCTGCTTGATTTTACCGACAGCTTCTACCAGGGCAGCTTGGCTTCTCCAGGCTTGCATGGACCCCTCACATCAGAATTCCACTGGTGGATGCATCCACCACTGAGACCTTGGCAGTCCTGCAGCACACTGAACTGGTTTGATTTCACTCAAATATCACCTTAAACAATAATATCAGCAGTTTTCAAGCTGCCTGGTGCTTGCTTGGCAAAACCCACCTGAGTTACTGTGATATGAATCTGCTAGACATGTGCAGATCGGTGTGACAGAGGTTTGTCTAAGGCTCAAGGGTAGGAAATGAGTTTTCCTGGGATATCATTTGCCCTTTCCCACACAGTGGAGGAAACTGCAAGGGAGTGTGGCCTAAAGCAAAGCTTATGTCACCAGAGAGCATCTCTGCTGTCATCCACCCAGCCGAGCAGACATCACAACCATCTAATGCTCACATCACAGAAAATACCCCTCCAAACATCTCAGCTGTAGACCTAGCAATATGTTTAATAATCAACACAGGAAGCTTAAAAATGAGCAGTTACAGACTTGGAAATAAAGGTTTACCGCAGGATTGATTTTGTAGCTTAAAACACTTGCTGAAGGCAAACAAAACTTGAGCTTCTGGCAGCTCCACAAAGTCAAACTTGAGTTTCCAAAGTGCCTCACGTGAAACTATCATCATTGTGGGATCCTGGCATGAACAGAAATGTGAAAGCCAAGTTTTCACTTATTTTGCAAGTTGGGAAGGCTCACTGTGTGTTCATGTGTATACACACGCACACCCTTTTGGCTGAATTTTACTCTTGGAAGCCTTTTTTGTCTAATCATTAACTGCTTTTATGACTCTAGGATGAAGATTTTTTGGGCTAATTAAGTGAAAAGCAGAAGCCATGCTGTTTTGGAAAGCTCACACACCAAAGCAAGTGCAGCGCACACCAAGACTTACCTGCTTACACTTCTGCCAAAAGATGAGAAATAATTACGCTGAGTACACCTAATATTGATGTATCAGGCAAACACAGTGTTAATATCTTACTGTTTGCATTGGGAGTTTAAAGCTGCATCCATAAATACAACATGTTCAGTGCTTCTCTCAAAGTTCAAAGTTTAAATAAGGAGAATAAATATTTCTGCTCAAGAATCAGGACAACTCTTAAATGAATGCATCCTACTAGTCAGAAATGCAGACACAGAAAATATAATTATCAGTGATAGAGGTAAAAACTTCTATGGTCAATTTAGAAGCAGAAGACTAGATTAAATGATGTTTTGATTTTGCTCTTACATGACAGCTTTACATCTATAATTTCCAGCCTTACGTTTTCTATACATTTGAAGTTTCTTACACATATTTAGAAGCTGTAATTTATACATATGGTTTTTATCGTGGGGCTAAGAATATAAAAATCCTTAATTTAGCAATTCCAGTTGCAAGATAATTGTTTCCATGCACCTGACATCCACATCAAGAGGAATTAATGATTTCATAGCATATTACTTTAAACTGCATAGCACAATACTTTAAATCTCTCCATATTTTAATTTCTTTCTGCATTTGTGCATTTGAGTAGCTTTGTGCTACTCCTTATTTTCCCCACAAGGAAGAAATGCAGTTAAACACCAACAGGAACTAAAAATGCAGGTACACTTAGCACCACACAACTTAAGTCACAATACCACTATTTTTCATGCACTAAGCAGTAGAAATAACATTAGAACTGAGGTTTTTTTTCCCTCAGATGCAAAACCCCTTGCTTGCACTGTGCTGAATAAAAAGAAAAAGAGGCCAATGTGATAGAACAATTTAGAATTCTCTGATTTGAAAGCAAGGCCAATATCACACATTGGGGAAATACAAGGACCAGGATATCTTGCATGAAAGCAAAATTACCATAGGTGTAGCAAACACATCATCTGTATGAGTTCCCTGGACAGAAAGTAAACTTAGGATGTGAAAGGCAACCTCTTAAAGCCAATCACACCCCAGAATGGAATCACATTGCTTTCAAATTCATCCTGAACACCACTGTGGATATTTTTCCCTATCTGAAGACAAGTAGCAATTTTTTTTCCTTTTTATTTTTTTTTCATCTCAGATATTTACCACTTTCCAGTGACAAGACCATATTTTCTCTTGCAAGGGTGGTCTCAGGTGAGTTTTTCAGCAACATTACCATAACATCCAAACATCAGCTAGACTTTCATGAGCTTGCTAACTCAGGAGATCTCCCCACCAGCATTATTTGTATCAGTTTCCAATGGGAGATAAAACATTGCTATGGCACCTGGATGCTCTGGTCCATCCAGGCCTTCCTCTGTGTTTTAATACTTTGCCTTACATTTGAAATTTACTCCAGAATCCTCATGCCCAAAATCGGACATGTATATTACAGGACAAAAGCAAGGTGGTTCCTCAAGATCCTGCTAAAGCACAATATAGAGTTGTCCTGAATCATTAGTTTGTTTATTTCCAGAAATATTTGCTAAGCCATGTAGAAGTAACGATTCAACAATTGCATTGAACTCCCTGATGGGGATTTTCTGTCCTGGACAATAATTTCACTTTCATGTTTGTGGAATATAATTTTCTTAAAGGTGTGTCCACTTCATAAAAATATTAAATGAGGTAGCCTTCCCATTTTCAGGCTGTATCTATAAATGACTATTTAATTTATCTGTCCAATCTGTTCATATCAGGACTGCTTTAGACCTTAACCTGATGGAGAAGTCTGGAAGTATAAAGCTGTCTGCAAAGCTCACAGCTCTCAGGAACTGTGCCAGCTGCCTTAAAAAGTGGGAAAACAAAGACACCAAGATTGCAAGCCACCCATCACAGAGCAGTGCTGCTTTTCCCAGCATCTGGCTACTTCCACCAGCCTTAAGGCTAAACCTGCCTTGCTTGGAAGGGAATTTTCACATAGAGTTAAACAAGATCAAACTCCCAATTGCTTCTAGTGCAGCCAGCCCTAGAAGAATAACTCTCACTCAGTGGCAGGTGTCCCTCATTACTAATGAGCATTTATGGATCAGTTTAGGAGCTGCTGCTCACTCACTGTGCCACGTCGGACGCCGCCGGCAGCGGGGACTCCTCGGGTCCCAGGTCGATGTCCTCAGTGAAGCTGTTGGCCCGTGACACGTCTGGGCTGTGCCCTCCCAAGCGCCTTCTCACTGCACAAACAATTCAAAGAGGCCACAAGGCATTAGGGGGACAAATCCAGCAGCTCTCGTCATGGTACATTCACAGTTCAAACACAAGGCTCCTCTTGCGAGAAAGGTTTGTCTTCTTGAGGGCTGTCTACCATGAACAGAAACTCAGCTGCAATGTTAGTTTGCATTGTCATGCCCACATTATCAGCACCATTTGATAGGTATGCTTTAATACCTTCAAAACTATTACTTAAAATGCTATTGTCATACCAACAGAATACTTGAAACCTAAGCGCTCTCTGGTCACTATAACCACCAGTGTTGCAAATTTCCCCCACTGTAAGTGGTAAAATCCAATGTTTTCTAAAGATCTACCCTCAAAACTCATTCCCATCCAGTATAGGCCTGACTTAATCACAAATGTGTGGTGTACATGTACCTGCCTTTCCAAGTTCAGATGCATCAATATTCAAACCTATTTTTGCTGCAAGTTCTCTTCAGCATCTTTTCCCACATTAACTTGGTTCAAAATCTATAAAGTGTATCTACCTTAAGTTGCTCTGATCTAAAAGCAATTTCATTCGTGATTCCTGGTGATCCTAACAGTTTCTAAAGAAGCTACCTAGAAATTTTCATTTAGATCATCTTTGAAAGCTTGGTATATGAACTGACAGAGTCTAACTTGGAAAGTGGATAGGATGACACATAAATTCAAGGGAGATTAAAAAAGTGTCTGTGGGTGAACCACTAAAATTAAGCATCATAAGTAAAGACTAAACAGTGCCACTGGCATATGCTGTGATAACAATCCATGTGACAGAAATAAAAAACCTTGCCTCCTAGAAAATGGAATTATTGAAATATTCAGTTAATTCCAGAATAAAGCTTTAGCTGGATTGTATTCAAGTTCAAGGTAAATGCTTAAAAGCCTACAACACCAGAGCTTACTATTGGAAAAGCCATAACCCAAATGACAAGGAGTGAAAATGAAGTCTATGGAATAGAATTATCAAATAGCATAAGTGAACACTGACAAAGGTTGTAAAGTGACAAAGCTATTTTGTTTACCTCTGCTGCATTTAATCACAAATGAACTGCGTGTTTCTAGGGCAAACCCAAATCTTCCTGGCACTGGGATCATGAACTTCTGTGCTCTCCCAGCACTATACTGAAACACTTCGGCTGTTCTAGAAGAGCTTTATTTTATGAGACCTGCCAGTTCTGCATTTGTTCTGATAAGAAATTTTTCCTGTATGAGAACTCCGTGGCCTCACACTTTGCCAGACAAAGTCTTGAAACACAGAGATCCAATATTTCAAGTACGGCTTTGGGAAGCACCAACCTCTGAACAAGTAACATGGCACATGGTCACATCTGCAAAATTCAACTGGGGGAGTTTTGGCTTCAGCTACAGGAAGGTTTTCCTCACAGGAACTTAGCAAAACATGGGAGTGGGCCAAGGCAGAGTTAAATCACTGTGCCCATACAAGGCACATCAGATGAACAGAAAACTCTGCATTGCTATCAATTCCTACGCCACAATGAACTGCTGGAAGGGTCAAAGCAGGGCCTGCTCACCTCATGGCAGGTTGCCACCTTCCCAGCACTGCAGAGATACTGAAGTTACTCCAATGCACTTTAATGAGAAGTCATAGGATTATATTTTAGTCCCATCATTTTAGGGTTTATTTTTAGGGGTCAATTAATAACAGGCATCTATTATTTCTTTATCAAACTCCTCTCTGACTCATCACACCACCATCTGTAATCCACATCCAGGCACTCCTAAAAAAAACCCAGAAAACCCTAACTGTTGACATTTGGGTTGCTAACTCCTTTCCTGAGAAGAGTTCCCCACTGCAGTGTGCTCCACCACACGGTGGTTCTGAGCAGTGGATGACAGCAGAGCCAGGAACCTTCGCTTCCTCCTGATTCCCACGTGCTGTGCTGAGCAACTCCGCTGCTCCTGCAGGGTGCACCCGGACCTGCTCCCTGACCAGGGACCTTCTCTGGGATGTGGGGAACCTGATCCTGGGATTTAACAGCCTCTGCTTGGTCACCCACACAAGCAGGACAAGCTTCTGTTGTGTCTTTACGTAAGGCAAAAGCTCTTTAATTTACCCTTTGGTGAGGACTGCTGTGATTATCTGAGGCAGTCTCAGCCCGCAAGGAGGGCACATTTTATTCCTGCAAGCATCTGGAAAAAGACAATGATGTGATTGTGCGTTCTACACAAGCAGGAGTTGTGTAACACATACTCTGTAGCTGATTTTATCAGCTGAATGGAACTTGTGTACTTAACTACATAAAATTAAGTACTTGGGTCACGTCTCAGAGACTGCCTCACTGCTTCCCCTCTGCCCTCCCATGGTCAGATCCGGGGACAGGAAAATTTTTGCCATTTTGGTTGCAGACTAGATTTATCTCAAAAGTATTAAGAGAAAAAAAGAGCTGCTCATAGAAGTGCTGCTCGAATATATCAAATCAAAGCAGAAATTACAGCCCTGAGGCTCATCATATTTGGGGGGTGATATTATGAGATTCCCTACTACTCTCAGAGCCACTTGACTCGATTCAAAGTATTTATTTTGGGAGGTATTAAAGCTATCATAAGAGAATACTTGTTTCACTCATGCAACACTAATAAAAATTGATTAATACTAATTTCCCTCTATGCTTTTAGAACTCATTAATTATACATGTTTCTGCTTTAAAATATTAATACATGAATACTGTGTGCTGATCCCTAAATGAATGCTAATGATAAATGCACGTAATACATGGCATTCTCAAAATATTTTCTATCCTTTAAGTGACTGTCAGAATTGGGAGCAGTTATCCAAAACACTCTTTCTAGAACCAACTCGGCTTTTGAAGCTAATTCTCTTTCCCTGAACTTTCAAAACTCATTTAGACAGCCATGTTCATTTATAAATCAAAATTCCCAAAAATCACGCTAAGAGGAACAAGTTCTTTTTTAATGTTGAGAAGCCATAAGCTCCTGAGCAATAAAGTAATTCATAATAAAGTAATTCATAATAATCGTTCATGCTAGTGCATGAGGAAATGTGAAAATGTGGAGCATTATAATACATTCAACACATGGCAGTGATGTTTTCCAGAAATAAAACTCAAAGTTGTAAGGCCCAGATACTACAGATGGTAGTCTGTAGCAGCTGCATCTCAGGCCAGAACAACTCTGTCTTCCCTCTCTATATTTATTTTCATAAGATTTCCTTGTCCAAACTGGCTTTATGGGAATTAATGCCCCACATTTGATGCTGCAGAGTATTAAGCAGGGGAGCCATCCCTCCTTCCATGTGTTACTACTCAGAGTATGAGGAAGCTTGACTGGTTTCATCATAAAACACACAATACTTTATGAGCATGAACAGTTGGAAGCAGCAAACTGGAAATGCAGAATAGTATCTACCACAGTACAACAAATTCCAGTGAATGTCACAGACCCAGGGATCCCCAAAACAGAGCAACTGATTAAATCGAACAGCAAAAAAAGGTCAAGTTCCATATACCTTTACTTTTTATTTCTAATATGATGAAGTCATAAAATAAACACATCAAAACAACCCAGAGGTACTTTTGTAGTGCTGTTTGGCTTTATCTAACCTTAGAGCCCTTACCCATATTACTCTAACTTCTGTCTTTGTATTATGGGGAAAAGGCAAGCTCACAAATCACAAGTGCAACAGAAAACATGATTGCACTATCGAGGTCATTCCCAAACAGTCAATGCTGCAACCAACAGCAGGACAAAATAACAAAAAAGATGTTGCACTAGCCTGTTCTCAGATAAAGAAAAAGCAGGTCTCTGCTCCTTCAGTGCCATTGTCTCCTCATCACTTTCAATCAGAAGCTGTTAAAACCCTCTCTCATGATGCCAGGCTGCTCTACTCAGAATCAGCAATACATAAACATGTGATTTAGTTTCATATGTAAGGCTGCATCTTGACAGAAAATCCCTGGGGTAATCACGCTCCCTTTATCTGCAGGGATGAGCTGCCTGTGAGAATATGCTGGTTTTACACTTATTGGTATTTGGTGAGCAGAAAAGTAACCAGGTCACACTGTTATGTCCTGTCTCCTTTACTGTGGGAGGAACTTGTACCACCTCACACAAAAATACTGTATTTCTAAAGCTGCATGGAGGCCTAGACTGGGACATCTCCAAATCCTTAATTTTCCTCAGAAGAATAAAGGAAAGTCAACAGCTTATGAAAGCCCAGAGGCCTGGAAGTGTCTGACACCTCAACAGCAGCCTGCTTTTACAAACCCCTTCAACTTGCTTTTAATATCATTCACCTCAGCAGGCAAATGGCATTCCTGCTCCTCTGAGCAGTCACGTTGGAATAATACAATAAAACATAATTAGCATGGACAGAGCAATTCCAATTAAAAGAGCTTTTCTTTGTTACTGCGTGAAGCTACAGTAGTGTCAGGAGTGCACTCAGTACTACTCCAAATAAAGATATTTTAAATTTGGTTTTATGTAAAACTGTTATCTGAGTATCTGAAGCTGTGATTTTACATCTTTACTACACACTGAAATGTATGACGCTCACATACACTGTCCCATACACAAATCTTAGAGCTGCAAGTACAGTTAAAAAAAAAGCTCAGGCTATTTTCTGTACCTAATTGTAGGCAGCTAAATTTATTATCATCATTCAAGATGTGGCTGATTTAAATTCAGGGCAATGTACAAGAACTGCATTTTGCCCCCAAAAGACTTGCAGAATAACGCCAAAATTAATTAAGCAGTGGTTTGCAAGCAGAACAGAAATAAAAGAGCATCTGAAAAGGTGAATTGAGGAATAAGAATAAATTTGTATTTGCTGCAGACATGTTGCTAACTCCATGCAAAAAGTGCTGAGCACTCTCACTACAGCAGGAACAGACTGGGCTGCAAGTGTTTTAGATAAACTTCAACATCTGGTTTCCTGTGTATCTGATTTGAAACAATCAGCACTCAAAATGCACTAATGCTGCCTTTATTTGTTGTACATTCTTTTGTTTAGATAAGCCTGCAGGCCAAATTACACACTGCCTTACAACCCTGGAACTCAATCACTCATTACAGGGCTGAGGGGACAGCACGGGATGTAAATGAATACCAACACATTACTGAAAATCACAAGGGCATGTAGCGCTGGGAAAAGGCATGTAGTGCTGGAAAACACGCAGAGAGAAACAATTAAACACACTGCTGAATGCACATGAGGATGTGTTATCTTCCCAGCTGCCTGAACATCCTTTTCAGACCGAGCAAACAAGAAGGATGTAACACTCACCAGAAAAACAAAACAAAAAAAAAACAAAAAAAAAAAAAAAAAAAAAAAAAACCAAAAAAACAAAAAAAAAAACCCCAAAAAAACCACCAAAAAAAAACCTCAAAAAAATCACCACCAAAAAAACACAAACCAGAAAAAAAAACCCCACAAACTACAAACCAACAAACTCCAAACATTTTCTACAGTCTCAAATACGTCTACATTAGAAGACATACTTCAAAATCAACTTATTGAAATGCAGCATATTGGCCTAAAACATTCAGCTGAATATTTTGCATGAAATAACCTGTAGAGTGAGCAATTGTCCATTCTGCTGAACCTGTGCAATTCTGGGCACTCTCTGATGAGCAGGTTTGCTGACAGATTCAGAAAGTGGTCGGGGACCAAGTGCACGAAGAGCTGCAAGGATCTCCT
Organism: Bombycilla garrulus; assembly: GCA_013400315.1. Classification (NCBI taxonomy): domain Eukaryota; kingdom Metazoa; phylum Chordata; class Aves; order Passeriformes; family Bombycillidae; genus Bombycilla; species Bombycilla garrulus. Next base: position 199,182 of record VXBU01007350.1, read on the forward strand.
CGCACACGGACAGGACCTGAGCAGAGCCCAGGAGGGAATCCCTGCAGGGCTGCTGCCCCTCACTGTCTGTTCACACACCAAGCTGTGCTCTCCACTGGGCTCAGCCCAGCCCCTTTCAGACCCAGCAAGCACAGATTTCCCTTTTTCCTTGCCAATTTAATCTGAAAAACATTTTTAAACATCTGTTGACTGTACTGTGATAAAAGCTTTCATAAAAACATGGAACTAAAGCTTCCAATCTAAATACTTGAACTTTTGTATTTCTGATTGTATTATAGCCATGATTGGTTTTCAGTTTTCTCCACTCACAATAAAAGGGATGGGCCTTGGAGCACCCTGGGCTAATCAAAGGTTTCCCTGCCCATGGCAGGGGGTGGAACTGGATGATCTTTAAGGTCCTTTCCAATACAGAGGATTTGGGACATTCTAGTCTGTTCAGCTGATTAAGATGGAAGGCAAAAGTTCCAGTGTAAAAAGCAGAGGCTTTAAGGGCATTTCCATACACATGGAAAAAGATCTGTGTCCGCAAGAGTTCCATTTAGCCCTGAAATGCCATATCCTATCCTTTCTCCTTTAAGAGGGAGAAGCGTGCAGGCAAGTGGAGCACATACACGCTACAGCCATGCAGGAAATATTCACATTATTGCCCAGCATGCTCTACAAAACCATGCCTTGGCCTGGCTGGGCCCCAGAACAGGGAGGACTGAAAACCAGGCAGCCCATAACTGAATCCTACAGGGGTTTCTCATTCTCAACCCAAATCACAAAAATCCTCATGTCTTAAAATACAGGGTCAACTCTGTTTTAACACTTCCTCTCTCCTGGGCACTGTTCCTGAAAAAAAGTACTGCCTTTTTTCTTTTTGTGAAAGCTCTTTCTTCAAAAGATGAACCAAAAAAAGGGGACTTCCAAACTCATTCAAGTCTGTGTGGCTGATCTGGAGGATATTAGTGGGTAAGGTCTGGCAAAGAGGTTGGAAAACACATTTTCCTTGTTGGCTGAGGAAAGGAAGCATCAGAGTTACCCACAGAGTGAATTGGATAGTAGATATATTAATTAATAGCTATTAAATTGTGCCTCACAGCCACAGCAGGAGGATTATGACAGCAGGAAGAACACAGAAATGAGCTGCTTTTCATGATGACCTGAGGCCCAAATGCTGCCACAGCTGCTCCAGGAGGGATGTGAGCAGGACACCTTTGGAAAAGCAGCTAACAGGACAAGGTGTATTCAAATGATGCCAAGAGAGCAAAGCTTTTCAATAGTCAGCAGCAAACTATTTTGACAAGCATTTCTTTACTCTCAAAAGACTTGTCTGTTTATTTTGCTTATCTGACACGATCCCTGTGCCCACAAGTATTTTTAACATGTTTTTGAGCTGGAGATACCATCTACACCTTGTGACTATGTTCAGAGATCAGCTCTCCAAATTCAAGTCATCAATACTGATGCATTAAACTTTTTAAGGCTGGAAATACTTGAGTGTTCATTCATTTATTCTGTAGAACGAAATGTACAGCAATAACAGTGAAGAAAAATAAGACAAAAATAGCTTTGAAAATGATCCTTCTTCACTGCTCAGCTTTTTTTTTTTTTTTAAGACAAGAAGAACTTGACCTTAAACTGAAACAATTAATAGTCAGTGAAATGTAATTTGGCAGCTTGTTAGCTCTGCAGGGAGAGCTCTTAACACATACAAACTCTTAGAATTACACATAGGGAATGTATCATGTAATATAAATATATAGAGTTACATTCCATTACGGGATTCAGAACTGCCATTATAGTAAAAGTGTTTATTTTAACAGGGAAGTACAGTTTTAGTGTGGCTATTAAAGAAAATAAACCAGTCTGAAAACATTTTTATTTTTCATGACTGTTAATGGTCAAAGCATACAAACTGCAGTGAGCAAAAATAGAAACATCTTCTGAATTGTTGTCAATGTTTTGACTCACAAGAACACAAACCTCAATCACTGTAATTACAGTGAAATATGCCACAATTATTTGCTGGTCTCATGCAGTTCTTGCCCTCCCACAATTGAATCCTTGAAGAACAATTTACTAGTGTCAATCATGAATTCAATACAGACAATATTGTTACCAACCTGTCTGTCCCACACTGAAAAAAAATCTATACATTAAATTAAATCTTAATAGTGGAGGAAATAATTTCCATGTTTGTCCTTAAGCTCAAAACAAGTTCAACAAAATAATCTATAGCTGTTGACTGCACTAAATGAAAACTATTCCTAACTAAAGGTTCAGCTGTTATTTCATGCATTCCAGGTGCAAAGAAACAACATTTTATGGGAGTATTTCCTACTTCAAAGATATTTGCTCCAAATACTTTTATTTTAAATCTTGAATGTGAGGATATTCCTTTCCCCAACTGAGAGCCAGATTTAAATGGGTTGAAAGTTACAAGTGGCTGGAACATTGGGTGGGTGTAAAGCACTGACCAAGGTTATGATGATGGGGTTTGCTTGCACGGCACAGAATCTCCTCCTTGACACGCTGTCTCCCTCAGCACAGTTTTCTTCAGACAGCTGGCAGAGAAGTTAACCAGATAAACATTGGAAAAATTTCTGATAATTCCATCTCATGTAGAGAAAATGCCTGGCCCAGGCACAGCAGCAGCCAAATGCAGGGAGGAAAAGGAAGACTGAAAGGTCACTGCACCCTAGGAAATGGCAACACACTAAAACCTCATTCAGTGCTGAGAGGGGAGATGTGGAGATGAAAGAGGCAGAATACTTCTTAAGAAGCCTTATTCTGAATTAAATTTTTTCAAGTAGTAAGCAATAAACTTGTTCAAATTAATTTTTTATTAGAAATTAATACTGAAAAACGCCTTTAACTCGAGCTTAAATTGCCTCATTCTCCAAGTCCAGGAAGTATTGCAGCCCAGGCTCTTTCTGCTTCAAACAGTTCGTGTCCAAGACTGGCACACAATAATTCATTCATGTATCTGGCAAAGAACATCCTTACCCCTTTAAGGAGATTTCAGAAGGTGACAGAAAATGATGTAAATTGAAGGTCTTTACCAGGTAGAAACCCCTCTAAAGCCATCATGACCTTACCCAAGTACATCTCCTCCAGCAGCTAAAAGTGACTTTGCTCATCTGCCCTCTGAACAGACCTAACTGTGTTATTAATGTGACTTCACCTCACTAGAAGCAGTGCAGCCACGGAACTCCCAGAGATCCCAGGAGAAAAAAAACAAAACAAAACCACAAAAGCAACAAAATCCTATTTAACACACTTTATCATGCCTAGGCAGGTTTGAGTATTTTTTTTTGCATGCTTTCTGCTCATCATGATTTTTAAATTCACCCCTGTAAAGCCTTCAGCTGCTGGACCCCTGCATACACCAAAATCCAGTGCACACTCTCTGTCCTCTCTCTTTTACAAGGTTTTAGGAACAGGAGCCAACCTGAGCCCTTCACATAAACAGCAAGAGAAACTTGTAGGCTTTATCTAGGGCTGCCCTTGGTCCAGGACAGCTCATCCAGCACAAGCTAATCTTGGATAGATCCAGGTCAGCCTGACCTGCAAGGACCCTGACTGGGTTAGTACAACCAGCTCTAGATATCCCATCGCCATGCTCTGATTCACCCCATCATAAACAGGATGAAAACCCCCAGCAGAAAACACTGGCATTATGCTGCTAAAGGTTTGCTGGGCTTTTAACAACCAGAATCAAGTTCTGAGAGCTCAGCACAATTTAAGAGTTAAAGGAACACAAATAGACCCAAAGGGTCAGACCAGGCTGCAGTTTACACACTTAGGGGGCAGATGCAGGACCAGGCTGTGTGCAAGCCAGAATTCCAGGAATTAGTGATCAGAACTGTATTACAGATGCTCTCTTCGTAATGCACCTTATCCAAAGGGGAAAAAATAAAAATATTCTTCTCCTTTTACAGGAGACATTAAGTTCATGTCAACAAGAATGAACGGAAGAAGATCCAGGAGCCTTTTTCTCCTTGATGGTGGATTATCACTATTGCAGATGAAAAAGACAAAAATAACATCTAATTAAAATATTATACTGTTTTAAAAGCCATCAGCATTGCTTTATATTCCCAAGCTGGCTACATTTCTTTTGCTGGGTAGAACTAACTACACCTGTGTTTTTTCTATAATACAAAGCAGGAGGTGCCATTAAGGAGTTTTACCCACATGAACATGGAAGGGAAAGCAGGAGAACTCCCTAATAAAGGATACAAAGGAGAGAGGAAGGCGTACCCGAGAAATTTATCAACCTCCCCCACTTCTATGGGCTTTACCCCAGAGAAATTCCCACAGAAATTACAGCCAGGTCACCTGGGATATTCACTGCAAAGTTCTGAGTAGAACACCATGAAAGAGCTTTTTCCAGAGAGTTACTTATTCATGGTCTCCAAAGTGGTTCTATTAAAAATAGAAATGCTCTCCTGCAAGTGAACATGATTTGTATTTGAAAAACCATACATTTGAGTTTTGCCAGCTTCCCTAGTTGGTACAAAACATTCTTTAAATTATTTTTCTGTGTATCTGCCTCTGAGTGGCTTTCTAACGCTGGTTTCCATTTTACCAAGTATTACTATCCAAGTCAGTCTTGAGTTTTATTTAACAGAAAACTCAACTAAAAGCAGGTACCCATAGTGCTCTATAAAAGTCCAACACACTAATTCTGCAGGAAAGACTTTTAACCAAGACCACTCCTAGATATTGGGCAGAAGCTTTTTACAGCCTCAAAATTTACTCATAATTTAACACTGCATTCTGTCAAAGAAGTAACAAGGTCAAATTGCTTCATCAGCTGTAGTCAAGCAATGCAAAAGAGCTCAGAATTCTCAATTTTAATCAATACCAATAAACAGTATTACTCACTTGGAAATTTATTAACTCTGATCAATAGATTTCATACAACAGCTGCACAAAATCAGCCAACGATGCAACCTATACAGAACACTGCAAATATTTGCTCATTGGGAAATTCCTGTTGTTTCCTCTTCTCTTTCCAAAAGATAACAGTATTGCAAAACATGATTTAGCCAAGTATTCCAATGCTAAAGGTGCACCAGTTCTATGTACACAGCAGATTACTGGACACTCCAAAATTGAAGGGGAATCAGTTCCAGATGTTTTCTACTGATTAAATTCAGCCCAAGCAAGGTTAAGCAAATGACAAGCAGCTGCTTTTCTTTTTTGCCATAGTAATGAAAAATCCCCTTAGAGTTCTGATTGACTCTAACTGGCAGACACTGGGTGCAGCACCTTTAACTCCAGTCTGTCAGGTTTTATGCAGATAAAAATTAAAAGGAAGAAGCTCAAAAATAAAAACAAACAAACACTCTTTTGAAATACCCTAGTAATGTAAATGCTAATCCACAGCCCCCTCACTGCACATACTGCTGTCTCCTGAAGAAAGGCAAAGTGGAATAAAAGAAATATTGAAATATTAAAGTGCCACTAAACCAGGCCATGGCTCAGTGCAACACTGGCACCACCTTTATGACCCATCACTTCATGTCAAACAGGGCAGAAACACTTTTTACCATGTATTTTGTTGACACAAAGCTTTACTTCTTAGGCTTTTCTCCTACTTATCCTCAGCCATTTTGAGATTTTTTTCACACCTGATGGGATTAAACAGAAATAAAGACATTGTGCATGTGTATCCTTAAGCAAACTTACAGGTCAGGTTTTCCATCCCAGCATTTATTCTGAGCAGGGCAAGGAAGCATTTCCAGAACTTCCAAATTCTTTCCAAGGGCAATATTCCCATGGAGTTGTGCTTGGGAAGATCTGGGAAGAACAGCATGCATGCCTGTATACAAAAAATATTTCCCAAGCACTGTCTGAGACTGCAAAGAACTTGCTGTGTTAAGAGCCACATCAAGCAAAATAAATTGTTTAGAAGTGCCTACACCTGGCTGCTTCAACAGGGAACAAAACCAAAATAAAGGCAACATTCAGTCTTTTCTTCCCTATTTTTCAACTAATGGTTATTATGTATGGACACAGCCCCCTCCAAAGAACCAGTGTTTATTTTGCTTCTAATCATAGAATCTTTTCAGCATTCCCAGCTGACATGCAATAGCAATATGCAAAATACACGCTTTTCAAGACATTAATTCACTTTGATGAAAAGTGTATTTTAAGGAGTAGTAAAAGTGTATTTACTACTCCACAGTCCAAGTAAAACCAATTTATAAGGCCATAAGTTTTTAGATATGATGCCCTCATCTCCCACAATATTTTGTCATTTCCATCAGAAAAAAACCCCATAATTTTTGTGGCTAAAAAGTAGCTTTACGTTTTAGATTAAATCACATCTTTTCCCCACAGAGCATTCACTACATTTGCTGCAGAAATTAGCTTTTCTTGCAAAAGCTGCCATCCCTGATTACCACTCCTCCTTGTTTATGCTGGGGATAAACAACTGTGCAGGCCCGTGTTTAATCCTGCATTGACTAATTGCATTCTCCACTTCTGTAATGCTGTGTCAGTCTAAAAACACTTCATAAACAATTAGGACTCGCAAAGTCTCCGTGACAGAGACAAGACTTATACTCATGTAACAGATGATGCAACCCAAGCACAGGGAGTTAATTGTCTGCCCAAGGTCACCCCGAGAATCAGTAACAAATCCAGGAATTCAGCCCTCCCTCCTCAGCAGGGGATGAGCCTTGGACACCCAGCCTCAACACCAACACAAGGATTCCAGCAGAGCCCACCACGAAATGCTGGAGCTTTGTCGCTGCCTTAGATCCTCACATTGAACCCATTTCTTTTGGGGAGAAGGGTTTGAGACAAAAGTTGATAATTCTGGGCTTTTTTTACAAAACCAGTATATACACCAAAAAAAAAGGCAACAAGTTGTCCTTATTCCCATTTATAAGTACCTGCTTCTCACCTTCAGTAAAAAGGCCCCGTGTTGGCTCAAAAATGCCTTCACTTCCATGCAGCCCTGAAGGAACTGCAATGAGCCTCACAGCCCCACAGTTGTGTGTGTCACCACTGTCTAAATGCTGGTTGGGATTCCCCCCCTCCCTGCTTCCCTTTTCTCATCCACTGGATTCCATGGATATGTGCCTTGCTGTTTGAAATGAAATCAATGCAGTTGGAAGTTTGGGTTTTGGAACTTTAGACCACAATGTTCCATCTTCACACTGGAGTGAGGCCGCTGCTACCTCCCTGTAACTTAGCAAAAAAGATGGGATTCTTAAATAGCCATAATGAGAAAAATCCAAACTGTGTAGCAGATCCTTATCTGTGCTTTAAGAGCACATGCCAGAGACTCTTTTCCCAGACAACCTTAATTTATATATTAGTTTCCCTTCCCTGTTGAAAAAGCTGCAGGACAATTTTTAATATCAAAGTAAGTTGACTAATTGGAAAATTCATTGTATTAACCAGGGTTCACACCCTCCCTAAAGAGGTAAACCTCAAATCCCAATTTCCCTCTTTTCCTACTCTCTCCAAGGCTGCCCTTGCTTCCCCAAAATGGTTTGGGCCACCTGACCCCAGGCAGGGCAAGTGCAGCAAAGCTGTCTGGGCTCCCTGGAGCCCAACACACCCCTCAGGACCCTGCAGTGAGGGAATTATTTTTTCCACACTGTGGGATCACATCCCATAAGCAGCTGGTTAATGGACTGGTCAAGCAGCTGCTGGATATCAAAAGTGTGGGCACAGATCACTGCAGGGAATTCATGATCCAGGATTAGCGGGGAGACATGGCAGGAGCATCTCTGCCCTGGAGAAGGCTCCCAGGCTCCTTCCAGAGGGCTCTCAGCCACTTCTAGGTCAGTGCCAACTGCATATTGAATAAAAAATTCCACTCTAATCCACAGCCTGGACCACTGATGGTTTTATTTAACAGCACCCGAGGCAGAAATCTCTCTAAATGTATTTGTCATTTCAACAGCAAACCTCTGGTAAATGTTTTGTTAAGTATCTTATTCCAGCAAGTTTTCATCCACTGTACAGCAGCCTTAACCAGCTTTTTAGGCTACAATCCAGGTCCTCTGTTTATAGAAATAAACAGATGATACAGGAAAAGGTGACTAAAATCAGTATTAAAACTGTCTCCTGCTTTTCTCCTATGTAAAATGCACATCAGAGAAAAAACAACACTCACTTGATCTGACATGATTGCTTGTGACTAACTCATGTTCCCTGTTACTTATTTCCTTCCTATTGACTGGTTTGATTGAGGGTGCTTCTCTTTTGGTTCATTTGTTTTTCCTTCTTAAATTCCTACTTCTCTTGGAGCCAAGTTCCAAAATTGAATGTAGCTGGGGATGGTTTGCTCACAAAAGGTGAGAGGAGAGAAAGCTGTTGATGGACAGGGGCTCAGTGCTTTCCTTCACAAGGGAAGGTACTGTTATTCTCTCTCAGGGCCTACGCTTAAAATCCAGATCCAAAACTGAAAACACCTCGTGTCTACTCCTGACAGAGGGAAGATTGTACCCCTACTTGTCCCAAGTACCTTTAGGGCTTATATCCCACTTTATTTACTGTTTTACATATTCAGATTTCTTAAAAACAGCACCCTTTAAGCACCTCGTACAGCCCCCAGCTGTATCTGTCACTCCTCAGGTGCCACCTCTCCTCTCCTGCCTGGCTCTTTGGCACTCCATCTTTGAGATTTGCTGAAACCCCTCATTCAGGTGCACACAAGCTGCTCCCCCAGACTGCTGGGAGATAATCTCACTGCTGGGGCTGCCTCTGGCTCCCCTTCACCAGCTTCCTCCAGCAGCAGGGCCCTGGAGCTCCAGGCAGCCAAAAAAAGCCTCTGCGCACAGCAGGGACTGCCTCATCCTCACTGGTCACACTGGGGCTGCCCCAATCCCATCCTCATCCTCACTGGACACACCTGGGGCTGCCCCAATTCCATCTGGAATGCAGTCAAAGCAATCACATTCCCCCTCCCCTGCCCACCACCCCAGCCCTACACCCAGGATAAAGGGGAGGGATGCAAAAAAAAATATATATTTAGAGGGTGGTCCTTTCTAAAACCACTCTTTTCTTTCTGACACCCCTGTCTAGCAGAGACATTTACATTTTCACACACACAGGTACTCACACATAGGGAAGAGCTAGATTTCATGTGTCTTACCTATTTTCACTTAAATCTACTTTCTTAAATCTACTTAGACACAGACACATTTACATATACATGAATTTACCACTGCATCTCATATCTATTCAGCCTTATCTTAATTTACACTTGTGTTTACACTATTTTAGACTGTGTCAGTTTACACTTTGGGTTATCTATTAATAATCTATTTGGATTATATATTAACATTTATTGTAGAGAAAAATCTATTTAGACCAGATGTTTGTTTAGCGTTAAATATTTACACTTCCATCTAATTACACATCAGCCTCTTTAGATTTAGGAATCTATACACTCTTATATATAACCTCTATTGATATTAAATATATCATCTACTTTTACGCTGCAATGCAAACCAAATGTAGGTGGTTCCAGCTGAAGAGAAATTTTGTATTTTAAATCATCATCCTACATCTCAGCAGCCTCTGTCAGTGCTGTTAGTGGCTCTCAGGTTCTTTCTGATCACTCCCTGACTCCTCAGCTGTTTGCTTTGCAGGCCCAGAGAGATAAACCCACTTGACTTGCTAACTTTATTTGCTCCTCATTGAATCATTTTCCAAGTAATAGCATGTGACTTAATTTGTAGTGTCAATTTTAGCACGTTCAGTGTTAGTTTTCAGGCGACAGAAAAAGTTATTAACTGCATTCTGACACCATTACTGTATTTACACTTCACAGTTGGTAACTGGGCCAAACTTTCATTCTGCAAAGATTTTAATCTCAAATTTAGGCCATTAAGAAAAAGCTCACAATTTACTCCGATCGTTCTCATCTTTCCTAAGTTTTGGAAAAGTTGTAGACTGGGATATTTAATGTGAATTTACTAGAGAGCTCCTAAGTCTCCCAAGTTATTCTGTGCTGGATTAGCACTGCTGGCGAATTTGCAGGACCTGAGGGATGAGGTTTCCCTGCTGCTCTGTCCAGACCTTCCCTGCCCTGACCCTGATTTAGCTGTGGCAGCAATTTCTCTAATTGAGCAGGTGTCTGTGTCTTGTTTTACTTCTGTTTATCTTTGTGTTGCACAACCCTGCCTCCGTATCTGCAGCAGTTATTTCTGTAGGATGAGATATTTACAACCAAATAATGACAGAGTTTACAGAAATACAGGCTGGGCAGAATATCAGAGGCCTTGAGAAGTGGAAACACAGGATGCAGTGTGTGAGCACAGGCAGGAGATAAGAGATAGGGGCACAGGCTTGGCACTGGAGACCCCACAGCTATAAACAATTCACTAATGGTCAGTTAAAATAAAAAGCAGTCCTGAAGCAGGACAAAGCTGGTTTAATAACAGAACAAAGAAATTCTATTTCACACATAAAAGCGAACATAACACGGTAAATTCTGATGGAAGCTGGAGCTGCACGGCAGTGAGGAAATGTGTCAAAGGGTGTTAGGAAACACTTGGAAGTGACTCCAAGTGGATCCCAGGGGAAAAAGGAGAAACTGTCACCACAAACATCATATTCCTCCCTGTTAAAGACATGAGATTTCAACAAGTCATTGTGTATTTCCCCTCTTCCTCCTGTGGCACATTATACCCAGGAACTGCATGAACATAAAGACCAGCTAAACAGGCACAATTTCAAAGGCAAGTTTTACAGTTTTAATTGAATTTTTACTATAGTTGCAGCTTTTTAATTATTAAAAACCACCAAAACCTAAAACCATTGCATTTGATTCTCTTTTTGACTAATTAGGTCAAGACTTCTGTTATTCTAGCACTAAACTCTAGTTCTTACTTTTATAATGTGTGCTTACCCTTTTTGATACAGAACACTGAGTACAATAGTTCTTAACCTACTTTCTACCATACCTTATCTATTTACTTTGACTTTCCATTCTTGAAAAACCTTCTTTCATGTCTCTCTTTTTCCCAAGGCTTGCTAATCCGAGAGGTTCTTCCAATACAGATGATGTCAGGAAAACCCCACAAGGGCCTGGATTTAGTGAGAGGATTCTGCTGATTCCTCAAACATGTCAAAAGAGAAACCCAACTACTGACTTCATCATCAAGATTAGATTTCTACTATAGCTTCTTGGATTTTCTTCCTTCCTTTTCTTGTCTTGAGACTCACACAGCAAGACTATGTATATTCTGGATCCCAGAGTAAAAATGATCAAGGCTGTGAAAGAGCTTACCAAAAACTTTACAATTTATCAGGTCAATTTATAATCTCACTTTAAAAAGCTGCCTCTGTGTCATTATTTGTCAATATGTTGACTCAAATACATTTTATTTGCTTCTCTAATCTTCTACATTTTTGATGTCTTAATGGTTCTGAGATAACATCTTAACATCTGAAACGTTAAGGTGACTGAATGTCTTAATATCTGAAATACTCATATTAGCAACAAAACATCTATGCTGGGCTACGCCTTCCTTTTCAACTCACAATTATGATTTTTTTCCCCTCATTGCTGTGCTGGTAGTGTCTAGAAAAAGCCTGAGGGAGCTGCAAACACCTTCTCTTACTCTGCACTGCCATGGTCTCTGGGAACATCTGGTACAAAGTCCCTGTTCAAGTCTGCTGTGACCAGTGATCCAAACCCTGGTCTTAAATCAGGCACTACAGGGAGTTGAACAAATGCAGAACAAAAATAAATTTTTAAACCTCAAAAGCTGCCAGATTTAATCAGAAGTAGGGGGCGTTTGGCAGAGTTAGCTGTTCCCTTCCTGAGCCTCCCCTCGCCCCATCCCCACCCCCAGTCCTGTCATCCACTCTGGCCATGCAAGATAAACTACAGAATTCACTGGAAGTTCTCACTCAGGGCAGCCAGGGCTGAACCAGGAAAGACTGAAAACTTTCTGGTAAAGAGGTGTTTCCACAATTCTTGCACACAGGCAAAGACCATCAGTACAAGTCCTGAACTGACAGGGAAATGGAGACATTAAGCAGCTCTACACTGACCACAAACTCTCACTGCAAAGCCACCACCATCTGCTAGATCCACCTTCTTGAGAGCATGGCATTTGTCAGAAGCCTGGTATCTGGATACTCTCTCATGCTAATTTGCTGCATACCTTTATATTTATGATTTTCAGACTTACTGACAGTTTTGCAGACCCTCAAAAGCTTTGGTGTTTGCTTTATTCTGTTAATTTTGGCCACGTGTTTTTTCTCACCTTTCTCTCAGCCTGTCAGCACTGGAATCTCTGAACTCACTTCTCTTAAAACGTTTGCTTCTTTATGTGCACTGCAGGCTGTAATCCAGCTACACCAGTAAGGGAAAGCAGCCCCTTCTTCCCAGTGGGAAATGCAACCAGTCTCTGGGAAAAACCAGCTCATTTCCAGACAGGTGAATGCTGGAATGTCAGCATCCAAACCGGCATTACAGACAGAATAAATCAACATTAACACTACTGCATGTTTTATATGAGAAGGATGACAAAGATGAGGGGGTCAGAGAAAACTGCAGCACTCTCCCCTCTCCGGGTAAAAAGTTGCTCTTGTGCAGTTTCACTTTAAGCTGTGCATACATCAGCATACAAGAAACACCAAAAACCAAACTGAAAAGCAGTGATAAACAGGGAATTTTATTTTTAGCCCAGCAGAGATTTATCACTGTGAGAGTCTTGTGACTTTGACAAATCTAACAATAATGAGTTGTGTATACAACCTACAACAGCTGACAGAGAATAATATATTCCATCTGCTGGAGCTGTCCCAGGAGGCTGACCTTCAAGGTCTAAAAAAACTTTTAAATTTCTATGGGTTTTTTTTCCTCCCTAAAAAAAGGCACTATGAAAAAGCTATTTGGCTCATTTTGTGAAGGATGCATTGTGGTGAATATTGATATTTGAAGAGAAAACTCAAAATGCATCTAGAAAATTCCATTGACACCAAAATGCTGTTTTCCTCCTGTATGGATCACTCTCCATGACCTGCCACTCACTCTTGCTCTCCTAATTAACTACAATCTCCACACTTAAGTGCCTTCTTCAAACCTTCCAGGATTATTTAAGTGTCAGAGGGCTTGCACGAGTCTTGTCAACCTGATAACAGACCCTGTTGCAGAGGAACAGGTACAAGGATAGGCAAAAGTACAGGTGAGGATTCATTTCAGGAATGCAGAGGTAAGGATGAAATGACTGAGGGTTTTAAAACACTGCATGAAAATATTAAATCAGACACCCTGGTATGAAATGGTTCCTTAGTTGAAGCAACAAACACCCATAAAAAGCCCCAAAACAAAACAAAAAAAAAAAAAAAAAAAAAAAAAAAAAAAAAAAAAAAAAAAAAAAAAAAAAAAAAACCCCCACAAAAAAAAAAAAAAACACANCTGGAGGGCCACAAAGATGCTCCAAGGGCTGGAGCACCTCTCCTGTACAGACGGGCTGAGAGAGATGGGGTTGTTCAGCCTGGAGAGGAGAAGACTCTGGGGAGATCCCATTACAGCCTTCCAGCACCTAAAGGGACTTCATGAAAACACTGCAGAGGGACTTTTTACATGGGCAAACAGTGATGGGACAAGGTGAATGCTTTTAAACTAAAAGAGGAGGTATCTAGAGTAGATATCTGGAAGAAATTCTCCCCTGTGAGGGTGCTGAGGCCCTGGCACAGGGTGCCCAGAGCAGCTGTGGCTGCCCCAGCCCTGGAAGTGTCCAAAGCCAGGCTGGATGGGGCTGGGAGCAGCCCAGGATGATGGAAAGTGTCTGGATGATCTTCAGGACTCCTTCCAACCCAAATAATTCTGGGGTTCTTTGATCCTTAAGGTTCCTTACAACGCAACCCATTCTATGCAATCCTATTCTATGACTCAGCATCACAATTATTTTCTAGAGCTTTCTAAACCTCTGTGCTTTCCTCTCAGTTTTTTCCTTATTAATTTCTTTGTAAAGAGCTTCATTTTGAGAGGTTTGATTTCCAACAGGGAAACTATTCTTGTGGAAGAATTTTGGCCGTTCTCTTTCTGTAAGGGTAGAGAAGTTCTGAGTGCTACAGATCACTTTTCATCAGTCACACCACAACCCCACGCACCCTGCAGAGGTCAGGACTATTTTTTCTTTTAGGCTCTCAAGTTTTTGTTTCAAAACTCTGCCATTTTTAGTGAATAAAGGTCTTGTTTCTATATTATGCACTATTCAATACATGGCGTCTTTTATTCCACACACACAGAAATCTCTGAGAAACTTTAATGATGATCATCTCTGGTTTGTAAGGTTTCCCTTTTCTTCAACCTTCTTCACAGAAATAAAGGGAAGCATTTTTGCCCAGCTTGGGAAGATCTGCCTCCTAAGCAAGGTTTGAGTGAGCCAAGAGTAAGATGGGTGGATGTGGATACATGAAAAAGATGTCATTAGAAAAACTCCATTTGCACAAGAAAATGGTGTTCACATAATGTCAGTGCTGAATTAAGGCAAATGTCTCCCTTTCCAAGGATACTTGAACTGCATTTCCATCTATTTCTGCCCAGAAGGAGGAATTTTATCAGTGGCACTGTTACTGTGTTGCCTGTTCTGGATATTTATTTCAAGCCTTCCTATAATCCCTCTCACACCTGACCAGAGCAGCAAAGAGCTGGTTTAAAGCAGCTGCTCTGCTCCTCTAGGCCAAGCCTAGAAAAGTGATCTGATTCACCTTGCAGTTTGCCATCATCTGCAAAATATCCACCCTCCACCAGCAATGAATAAAATATTCCACTACAGCAACACTCAAATAGAAGCTGGCATGGCCCCTTTCAATTAACATTTTGAATTATGATCCTCTCTGTCTTCTCTACTTTCAGCTTTCTTGACAGGAAAAAAAGTAAAAGTGCCCCCATTTACAGGCTTGAAGCCCAGTATACTTCCACTTCCCAGGAAAAGAACCTATTAATTCTGGCAAGGAGAACTTCACTGAGAACTTCACAGTTTCAAACTTTTGAGAAGTGTCAAGAATGTTCAGTCAATTGAACAATTGAGTTTTCCAGCTGCACTCCTGCAAGCTTTGCAACAGAAGGAATGAATCAGCAAAATCAAATTGAGTGCGATTTAACCCCGACACCGGCTAAGGCAAAACATGAAAGAAAATTAAAAATAGATAAAATTTAATTGGCAAGGGAATAATATCCATTGCTGCCTCTCAAAATAAGAATAAATTCAACCAGC
The DNA here is from genome assembly GCA_013400315.1 of Bombycilla garrulus. Lineage (NCBI taxonomy): Eukaryota > Metazoa > Chordata > Aves > Passeriformes > Bombycillidae > Bombycilla > Bombycilla garrulus. The sequence continues at coordinate 214,382 of VXBU01007350.1, forward strand.
TATTGCCATGGTTGCCCACAGCCATATGTCATTGTCAAGATGGTCAAAACACTGTTTAAAAAGCTAAACTTTCATTATGATTCCTTCTTCTTCAGGGGACTAAAACTATCCCTGGGCAGTTTTCTTGTTCCTTCTTTATCTGCACAACCAGCTCGTACCTTTCTGTCCCTTCAGCTGGCTTCCCAACCCTGTGTGTCCCCTGTACAGCAGCTCACCTTTTCTGTCCTTTTCTGCCCCTTCTCCTCACAGCACAGTCACCAGACTCCAATTAACCGTGGGGCAGCCAATCCCTTGTTTTACAGGGCTCCTCCTTATTGGACACAGCTGTGGCTTGTTAAGGGTAATTTGTAATTAGCATAGCTGCCCACAGCTGTAATGAAAGTACAAGAAGAAAACATTTTCAGCAAAAAAAGTGGGGAAAATGCTTTCATTTTTCTGTCAAGCAGAAAAAGATACAGGCTTGTCTCATCCTGTGTCATGCTGTGCCACAGAGCTTTGCTCAGATGAGCTGTGATCACTGAGAGGACACAGCTTTGGGGAGCCAGCACACACTGGCAGAGTCCTGAGTGCAGCCAGCAGAGTCCCCAGCGCCTCAGTGGCCTCCAGCACTGTTACCAGTTGCTCAACACATTGCTGCTTCCATCACATCACAATACCAAAATACACTCAGCAAAATCTGCTGTCACTTGGTCCGAAGGGGAAGCCACTCCCAATAAAAATGCTGAGAATTAACTCAATATTCTCTTGTGAGATGTGTAGTTAAAGCAGAAACTTTGGATATAAATATCATACCCTCCATGCCCTCCCCCAGACCCCTAGAAGCACTGGAAATGCCTTTGGCTATGGAAAAGAACTCAGACTGAGCTCAAGATGTAGCAGATCCAGAACAGAGTCCCAACCCCAACAAAGAAAATCAATGCAAAAGGGGAAAAATCAGCTTTCCAGAAAACCTTGTTTTATAGTAAACAATACCATTTTATATGGACATTTCCATTACAAACTTAACAAAAAAAAAAAAAAAGTTTTACAAACAAAGCAAGTATGTAAGTATGTTAACTCAGCAGTGAAATTCAGGCAGTTTCCATGTTGAAATACAACCATTGCTTATGTAAACACAACATTTTAAATGAAGCAAGAGAAAAAACCCACTTATCAAAACCTCTTAGCTGATGTGAGCATAAAAAGAGTTGGTTTTTCTTATCGCAATTTGTTTGCACGATGTTTAAGAGGGTGCTGTGAAGAAAGTAGAAATATTTTTCCTGGTTTATTTTTCTTTCCTTCAGAGGTAAAAGGAGGTAAAGTTAAAAGATGTGGGGTAGACCTGAGAAAACTTTCCATCCACATCTGAAATAATTCAAAAAAGAAGAATGAACAGTATATCCAACATCTTAATCAATAGTGAACAAAGAAAGCTCTTTTGATATTTGACCATATGAATTAAAGACTTCCTTCAATTCATGTCCCCCTGTTTTTGTTGTGCAACCATCCTTGGTTGGAGGTATCTTGATTTACTGATTAGCTTAGAATTGTTTTTTCACAGAACTTTTCATCACATCAACTCTTTGTAAGTTTATCTCTTGAAAAATGATAAACTAAGCATAAATAAATTACCTTTGGGTTCATCAATGTAGAAAGACACATCTTTTTTGTCCTCTTGTTCATCAATGTGATCGTAAGTGATCTGGGGAACAGACAAGGAGTTTTCTCCTGGGTTAATTACAGGTGCAGAACCATTCCCACAGCCCAGCTTCCCTTTTCTTCTGTATCTTCTGGCCTGTGAGAGTAGGAATTGAAAGATATCAGAAGATCAAACACAGACAAATGCACATGTGAGCTTCACTGTACAGGGAATTCACCTGAGGTTGTATGCTTTTTATTTAAAGAATGAAGCTGAAATTCAGTGAAAGGGCTGCAACCTTTGTTTACGGTTTTAAAGTGTCTGATACTGAATTATCAACTAAAATCTGGTAAGAATTTGATTCTCAGAAGGCAACTAGAGCATTCTGAAAAATCAGGTCATTAGTAAAATTTCTCAAATTGGGATCAAAACTCAAGGCATACAAAATTCTAATTACTTCAGCATACATCACCTTGTCTGGAATATCTTTCTAAAGCTTTAATTAAACATAACCATGAACTTTGAACTATGAACTAGGCCCTGTGCAGCCTCTTCAACTAAAGAAAACTTCATCTTTTGCCAAAAAAAGGCTAAATTAGGCACATCAGGAGAAGAGAAATCCTTCCTCCTGCCTCCAAACAGTTCTCCTGATTTTAGAAGCCTAAAGAGCCTAATAAATGCACTATAATTGGTACTTAAAAATGAAAAATTAAGGTTTGGATCAACACAAGGAGATGCAAGTTCAAGATATTCACATATGGGACAACGCTACTTGATCCAAAGTTAAGCCAATTCTCCTTTTTATGATCTATATTCAGAATTTTGGAATTCCTTCTTCTGTTCAGCTCCGTAGCAGTTAAACAAATGCATGTTCAAAATCAAATGGGGAGGAAAAAGGTAGGAATAGGTATTTATTGTGGACAGTGGATGCACTGACACGCGTCCAAATACTTCTAAAAGCAAAGATTACAGGTTCTTATAGCAGGAAAAGAAAATAGGAGTCCTCTGGAAAACAAAATGCTACAACATGCAAAAAATGATCAATACATATTTGAGACCTTAAGATAAGAAGTGACAGACAGAAGTTACAGATAAGAAAGAACAAGAGAAGAGGATCCTTTGGTAAGAGGTGAAAGAACCATTACTGTGTTCTTAAATGAGGCCTCACAGGGCGGTTCAGACAAATAATAGATTGTGGAAGTCGCTCTCACTAGAGAAAACTGAGGGAAAACATTTTTTTCCCCATCTTCCAACCATGGACTGCTTGCTGTTCAGCAACACACACACAGGAGCAGTCTTACTTCAGCTTCACCCCTTCCCTCCTTGCTTTTTCTGTCTCCAGCTGTCACGCTAACACCAAAACGCAGACATGCACACAGATGTTTCAACTTCCTCCATGTGCCATGGGGAATTGTACAGCTCTTTTTCCCTGGGAACCAGGCTCCAGTGGCAGGCCTTGACCATCATTTGGGAAATGTTGAGTCCCTGAGACTGACGTGCTGCAGAGCTCTGCCCTTCTGGCAAGCTTGGCAGTGACACCACAGAACTGTGTTTGGGCAGCTCCACCTTTGTCGACAAACCCTGTTCCACTTTCCTGCACCCACAGCCCGGGAATTTGCCCTAATTTCCAAAGAGATAAAAGCAGCATGGAGTACTTCAGAGAAGAGTAGCTGCTGTCAGCCACGTGTTAAATGTGAACACAAACCGGATTTCTTCCTGTATGAACTACTTTGAAAAATAAATGCAGAATGGTAAAGGGGCACCATTGCTTTGTGATTTCATAAAGTAGGAGACTCCAAAGGGCATAAAACAAAGGAGAGCTGGTACCTGTCTGACCAACAAGGCAAATTCATTTAGAAGATACCTTTTCCTCAAGAATGTTTGAAGGAAAACAAAACTAATTGGATGTGGCAGAAAAAAAAAACAACGTATCTCATGTGTCAAAACTGCTCAGGAACTTCACGAGGCTTTTGGCAAGTTAATTACAATTTAAAACGAAAAGCAAGCAGAGAGCCAGCCCTGCCAGCGCTGTCACCTGTTTTCTCAGACCGGGACTAGATGGCGCTGGAGGCTTTTTGGGATTTTGCACGGGAGCTGTCACATAGATCTTCCAGGTGGCTGTGGAGGTGCAGGATTTCTCTGCTGCGTAGCAGCGCCACAGGGTCTGTAAAGAAACCCAAAGAACCTCAGTGCAGGAGCAGTCACTGGGGGCCTGCACGGCAAATTTTGCGGCAAATCCTGACAAGAAAAAACTGCAGTAAAAAACTGACAACAAAGCCCTCAGTCCAGGTAAACACCACTCCTAATAAAATACAGCTGTGGTGGATGCAGTTTGCACCGGGACACGCACACACATCACACAGAGATGTTCATTCTGCTCTTGGAGTGCTCTCCCCACAAGCTGGAATCAAACTGCCCACAGCAAAAAAAACCACCCAACGAATAAATCAAATTCAACCCTCATAAAAGTGAATCCCCCACTGAATGCTGTGATTTCTTTTTTCTGCACTGTGCCACATTGAATGTTTGTGCACTGCGCTATTTAGTTCTTTATGTTACCATATGGAATGTTATGCTGGGAGTTTTTTCTAAAAACAGGTGTGTTTTTTCATGTATTTGTACACACATTCATCACCTCAGGATTTGGCAGATGTGCAGGACCCGAAAGAATATGAAAAGGAAGTTATGAATTAAATATTATAATGAAGATTTTTATTTTTTTTTAGTATTTCACTACATATACTCACTGCATCCTTAGTGCCATTATGCCTGTGAATATCAGGTATAGTGTAGCTTCCAGAAAGGGAGAGGCAATTATCTCATTTTCTCTACTTACTGATGTAGATCAAGATGACAAAGTAGCTAAACACAAGTTACAGGTCTCTAGTAAATTTTGGAATGGTGATTCTCATTCTTGAACTTGAACTTCCGGGCCATACTCCCTCTCCAATAAACTCGGAGGTATTTCAGTATTTTACTGTTGTGGCCTTACCTGAATTAGGGAAGCTGCAGCTGGGATTTGTCTGTTGAAATGCTTCTGACGTTGCTTCTGCTGCACTTTCAGGGCAAAACCAGACCCCAGAATACCCTAAACATAACAAAATTACAAGTCAGACATGTATATAGCTTGACATACCTAAATAAAATCCTTCACAGCTGGAATAAACATTTAAAAGAGACTTTATAAAAAGAGTTTTCAAATGTCTACACTGTTAGAGTTCCATTTATTCCAAGAAATCAATCTGAAATTGAGCAGATCAACAGCAGAATTGTGTAACTTCAATAAACAGCACGTGCTTATTGCTGTGAGCCAGAGGCTGCAGGAGCCAGAGGCATTCACAGAGGAGGACACACCTTTATGAAGAGATTCAAGTTCTACTTACGGCTGGCAGGGCAAAGAAGGAGATGGCAAACACTGAGAAGCAGGAAGCTATTGTCTTCCCAATCCACGTCTGGGGAACTTTGTCTCCATAGCCAATTGTTGTGACTGTTACCTGCACCAGGAACAAACGCCTGTTTTAGTGCTCTTTTTTCTCCAAAAAGAAGGAGGAAAAAAAAATGAAAGGGAAAATTAGTGAAGCATCAGGAGACAGGTGTGAATCAACAGGATTTGGGGAAAAGGGAACCCGTGCTGAGAGGAGTGAAAGGGGACAGAACCATCCCATCCCTGCTGAATCCTCACGGCAAGAGGAGGAACACACAACCATTCCAGGATGTGTTATCTCCCAGAGTCAACCTGCCAGAAAAGCTGGACCTGAACACAGCTGAGACCTGTGCTTAGCTTTCTTCTTCCCCCAAAAATACAGGACCTGGCCACTCAGAATTGTGGTTAAGCCACAAGGTGTTAAATTTGACCTGACTATTGCTTATCAGGGCCAGGCACTCCCTAAGGGAGAAGAGGCCCACAGATCAAGGAAGAGAGCAGAGGCAGCAGGGCAGCACCTCTCCAGTCAGGACCCAGTGCCTTTCAGGCAGAGCAGATGCAGAAAATGCAGCCAGCTCCACCCCAGAGCCTGGATTACAGCACAGCAGCACAACGAGGCAGATCTGACAGCAAGCCACCAGGATGAGCATCAAGCACACGAGCCCTCAGGGAGGAGACAACAGCAGGGCATCATCCCAGGGCTGGGAAACCAGGACTAAGGGAGTCCCTGCCTGGACACAGCTGCAGTTGAGCTACAGACAACCTCTCCTGTGCTGAAATATTGCCCCTGGAGCATCACCAGGGTCATGCTGCTCAGGGTCATTAGGACAATTAGTGCCCTCAGGTCTGGGACCTGTAGGGACTTGGCTCTACACAGACTTGCTGTGGCAGGCCAGACCTGAAAAGCCTTGGAGGCAGGAGGACCTGAGTGGGACAGAGGTTTGGGGCTTTTCTTGAAGATCCCCAGCAGGATGAAAGAGAATTCATCATGAGGTGCAGGAGGAAAAGAGGGTGCAGGCGGAGGCTGGTCCATCAGAAAGGTTTGGGATGTAACAAGGAGCTCCCGCTGCTGTGGAAGGGGATAATCAGCTGATCCCAAAGCAGGAACCCAGAGCAAGCCATGGAAATCACACCTGACAGGGGCCTCAGCACCACGGTCACAGCAGGGTAAGGCTCAGACCGTGGTCTAAAACACAGACCCTGGACCATGGGGTTTTCAGCATCCTCAGAGCTCTGATGCTGCCATAAAATGGTGTGAGAAACATGGCCTGGACCCCTGAGAAATGAAAAGCTTCTGGTGAGGAACAGAAGAGCTCTGTCATCAGTACTAACCACTGGGGAGAACTGTAAATAGAAAAAATGTACTTTTATTTGGATGTGCCAGCCCCAAACCTAGTCCCCCTCCCTTCACTTCGCCTTCAATGGTAGCAGAAACACAGCCAAAAGAGACTTAAAAGAATATGTAAATTTACACTGACTATAAAGAGGCTGCCTTTTATGGAAAAATTTGCTGACAAATGCTTGGATGTTATGCAAAAATAGTCTTCTCAGAAGAAACTATCAAGCAATAAAGGCATGGGAAGAATACGTTTCCTCCTACTCTCAGAGCTGGAAGAAAGATTTGCAGGGAAAAAATTACCAACTACTACCAAACTTAGTTTTTTCCAAGTTCCAAAAGCAGTTATATTTGTGTTTATTCATCATGAATTTCCTGCTTGGTAAAGAGCACTTTGTAGTAGCTATATCCTTGAATGAATATTGTTCTTTTGAGCTGCAAGCTGCCCTCAGCAGGAGCTCTGCCTTGCCAGGTGTTTGTGCAGGTTTAATGTGGCTGGTCAAGTGACTCAGGTGCTGTGTGCTACCAGCTGAAAAAACCCACATGAGTTTGCCAGTCCCCAAAATTAAATCAGGCCCCTCCAAAAGTTCAACTTTGAAATGCAGCATGTGTTTCTGGGCAGTAGAGGAAGTTAAAGCTCTGGTTTTTAACAGCACTTCAGCTCCTCAGTGTACCCAGATGACCTCTCAAAGTCTGTGATTTTTCCTTCCTTTTCCTCTCTTTTTTCCTATGAAAGGCTTCTTTGTTTTTTGGGGGTGGTTTGGTTTTTTTGGGGATGGTTTTGGTTGGGTTTTTTTCTAAGTTCTCCAGCACCCAGGACTTAAAACCAAACTGCAGCTGCCTTAGTGTTACTGTGGAGGACAGCATGAAAGCTGTAACCACAGAAAAGAGATTTTCCACCTCTACAGCAGGCACTTGACGGGCAGACTCCTGCAGGTGCCTGAACATCTCTCAGAAAGTTTTTCCCTGGATATCTTAGGAGGGTTTCTTGTTGGTAATCTAATTATGAATTACATGGAAAGGATTATAAATAATGTAATTCACTGGCTTTATTAATCACAGCAGAATTTTTTTTTTTCTACTTGTACCTCCCAAAGTTATCAGTATTTCTGAGCAGAGAATGCTGGAGAACTGGGCTCTGGAAAATGACACCTCCTGTAACAGGGATTTACGATGGCACATTCCAGCTGTGTGCACAGGCTCTAACACAGGCTCTGAACACACACAGGCACGCCTCAAAAAGGGAAGAACTCTGATTTAGGAGAAGTCAGCAGGGCTGCTCAGATGTTTTAAGACAGGCAGGTGTCCTCAGGTGTGAGGAGTCAGAACTTCACACCTAAAAAAAAAAACAAACCCAAAAACCAAACCAAACCAAAAAAACCCCACTGAAATAATCCTTAAATAAAGGGATTCAAACTGCTACCTCTGGCACGGAAATTTACTGCTGAAAATTCTGAGCAGCTGATCCCAGGTACCTGTGCCAGTTAACACCAATTTACTGGAGCAAGTATTTAACTCCAGTCCAGTGGTACAGAACAGCTGAGTTTGCAGCAAGGCAAACAAGCATCACCAGCACCATGAGGCAAGCAGGGAGGCCCAACAGAAGAGAAGCCTCCTATGTGCTCTTCTTTCCTCAAGGAAAAAACACCCAAAAGGGAAAGGGAAACTGCTGGGACATGGGTTGCAGTTCTGGCAGACTGACCATGCTGTTGGAAGTGCTTTTACCTGTGTCCTACATGCTGCAATTTTTGAGAAGGTTTCATGTGAAACACAAGTTTTTGACACGTCTTTGCAATTTAACCTGTTTGCCTGCCAAATCTAGGAGGAAACAAACCCTTGCATTTAACTGAAGCAGGTGAATGTAGTTAGCAATTAATTCCAACTCCCATTCATTCTTTATTTTCTCTTTCCCCCATATTTAAACCTTTCAGGTCATTTGTATCAAGTTCAGCAAGCTTGCACTTTCTCCCCAAAGCAAAACGTTCCCCATAAATACACACTGTGGTTTTTGTCAGACATGTAAAACTTTCAAATACTTGCTACCAAGATTTTTTTTTTCCAATGGCTCAGTTTTGAAAGGCAAAAGTAAAAGTCAAATTCCACTCCCTAGTAACTCCACATCTGTGTTTCTGTGTTCCAGGAGATTTGAAAAGAAAAAGAAACTGATCCACTTTGTCCTTTGTTCCTGTCCCCAGCTGTGAACTGCACCTGCACCGTGACTCACTAAATGCTGAGGAGGCCTGGATGCCTGAAAAGCTTAAACAATTTGAACAGTGCTCCTCACACAGCCAGAGAAAGAGGAGCTGATTTTATCTTGCTGCTACACAAAGCAAGTCAAGTTTTGGAAAATAACAAAACTCACTGAACACTTCCCATGTCCCATCCACAGACTTTGAAACACAGATCCCAAGTAATTTATCTCAACAAGATAATGTGCATTTTCAACTTCTCTGATGGTTTTTGTAACTCCTTTTAAATTCCCAAAGTCCAAAATATTCTTTTTAAACCTTAATTTTTTTACTCTTTACTCATATCAGTGCAATAGCATACAGTGATTCGAAGTATTTCTAATTCATACTTAAATATTCAATGCAACTAATGAAGCACCTAGAAAACTAGAGCTAAAATAAAATTTTAAAAAAACAAAGAAAGGTAGGAAGAGCACACTGGGTCCACATGGAATTTTTATCACATGCAGGAATTACTTGTACATGAATACACATGGAGAGAACAGGATGCTAAAAACAATCCACTGGTGTTTGAGGTGAACTGCTCAAATAATGAAAGAATAAGTGAGAATAAGAGTAGTTTTGTTCTCTTAAAGTAGGCATATATCTCAATTATACCCTGATTGTTTTTCTTTTAAAAAGCAGCACAATCTGTACTTCTGGGACACATTATTTTCCTCCAGTAGCTACAGGTTGCTTCACATTTCTAACCATGAGGTTTCACAATCTTAAAATTTTATCCCAGATGCATTGGGGACTTTAACAAGTGATGGCTCTGTGGGTTGGTTCATGGTTTCATTGCTTCCCAGCACCTTAGGTCATCACATCCATCTGGCCATTGAGTGGATTTTCCTTTTTTCAAGAGATTCTTCTGGGTTTGTGCTGTTTAGCACAGCCATAGGTGATACTCTGCAGATGAAATTAGTACTTGACAACTTAGTGACAGGAATTTAATGTTTAAAATATTTTTATAGTGAGCCATTTACAGGGTGGTGACTCAGGTTACATGTAATGTAGTCTACAATTCTCTGTGCTTCATTGAAGTAGAGACTTATGCAGCATCTAAATTAAAGATAAAAACCAAAAAAACAGAACCTATAACATGCATCAAGGTCTGAATTATTACTGAGAGAGTGAGTTTTACACAAAAAGATCAAAACAAAAAAAAATAGAGTCATTAACCCAACTTTCACATTTAGAATATGTTTTTAAGTCATGCACCTTTTGCAGATAACTAAGTAGAGTTTAAAGGAAGTGATTTAGGTTTTGAAGGGGATTTTTACTCTTTTTGAGATTGGACTTTTCATATCTATAAGCATTCAGTGTCCTTTGCTAAGAACTTGCTACCCTGCTTTCACAATAAAATTTAATACACCAATAATTTAATTGCATTTCTTATATTCTTTCTTGTATCCCTCTGAAGAGGTTGTCAAACTTCTCTACAAAAATACATTCTGCAAAGAAAGAAATGCCAGATTTTTCTGAAAAGTTCACAACTTGGACAGAAAACCTTGGGCCCTGTTTGCGCACACATTTTGTTGGTGAGGACTTACCACACCCCACCAAAGGGCATCAGCATAGCTGGAGAAACCTGTCTTTCCATCCTCATCAACTGCATCCTTCTCAGCAAGATAAACAAAGTAGGATGAAAAAATTAATCCCAAGAATCCAATGTACAGTGTGGTTATGAGTTCCTATTAAAAGAGAAAGCAAACAAGCATATGAGGTTTTCATCCTCTATGTATACGTTCTATTGTTGTAAGACATTGCAAATATCTGTGGGGTTTTGACATCACAGTAGAAAAATTAATATGTTATATTTCAGGTATGAAATTTGCCTCCAGTAAAACAGCTAAAACATTGACTTGGATTTTATTGATACCAGGCTAAATAGTTCATAAAGCCATCGTTTTGGGCTTGATCCCTGGGGCAGCTAAACGTAGAGTGGGACACCTCTTCTAATTACAGATCATTCCACTTAACTGTCTACTCAAAATACTAATTGTCTAAACATTTTTAAAGTAGCAAAGCAGCTTTAGAAATGTCCTTTGTGAAGAGTACACTGAGAATCAGCAGCCGTGTCTCCTGATTATGGTCAGACCTGAGCAGTGAACCCGAGTATCTGATGTTTAGACTGAATAGTGATGCCTCAACAGTTTAATGTTAAGGAAAAAATCTTAAGATAAAATATTCTAGGTAGGTGTCAGGTTTTTAGTCCTGAAGAGCAAGGCTAGGGCAGACTTCTGTGAGGGCATGATACAGTCCTTGTGAACACACCATTTTCTCCAAAGATTTTTGGGCAGGAAAGTTGTGTCAGACCTGCTGTGACTTAGATACAGGATTCTCACAGACTTCAGGAAAAGAAAAAGTGCCTGTGCGTTTAAACAAGCCAAAATTTGTGGTGTCACGGATGCAAAACCACATAAAGCTTTTAAAAGCAGTGTTAAATGAGATATCCACCCGCCCTCAGGGAAATCCAACACTTAGTTATGAGGGAAAACGGCTCATTCTAATTACTTGAAGCTCACATGCATTATTCCTTTTTCTTCTTTGCACAAATTTGGCCATGTTTATCAAGGAACAATGTTGTGCTACATCTTCAGTGGCATTTTCCTTAAGTTCTTGACAGCCATTTCTCTCTCTTTGGATCCCAGCCAATAATAGAATTAAAACACTGCCATGTGATGTATTTAAAATTAAAACCCGAGTAGGAAGGACTGCCCCTACTTTTAAAGTATGTCAGGTTTTCACAGATTTTCTGTAATACTCTACCCATGTTTCTTAAACTGTAAGGGAACATTCAATTTTATCATCAAACTTCCCTCAGATTTTCTTTTTTCTTTCTTTCTTTTCATTTTCCTGTAAGAGCTTTCTGGAGAAAGGTAGCCCTCATATCAAGGACTGACATGCAGTAGCAGGAAATAGAAATATTCTTCCTTCTCCTACAGCCCTAATTAAAATCTGGATTCAGGAAACCTTCGAGTAGTCTTGTTACAAAGAAAAATTGGTGTTTTTCCTGTAATCATTTAGTGATGACCTAAATAATGAATTTTAATAGTATTTCGTCTTGCCCATGCCCAAATCTTTTAATTTAATGCTTAACTTTTTGCAGGCCTGTTTGCTAAACAAGGCAGCTGATAAAGGAAATAAACCCTGGGGTTTCAGCAGTTTCTCTGCTGGTCACCTTCATTTTCTCACCTTTATCTCATGATAATGGAGCACTGTGTACTTGTGGATACGTCTGGCTTTGAAAAGCTCCTTGTGTTAACAAACATAATTCGCTGTGGATGATAATTGGAATAATTCTGGTTTAAGTGCTGGGCTTTTGGGAAGCAGGCAGAGTCTTATGAAACCCTTTCAAAGTGGCTGAAATATCAACAGAATTACTGAGTTTATTTCACCACTGACACCTCTCAGCTCCAGTACTATTCATCTAAAGACTGAATTCTTTTTAAGTAAAGGCCAGATGAAAATGCAACTGCCTTGGGACCTATCCCAAATGTCACCAACCCATGTTCCACGGGTATGGAGAGACTGTAATTAATTATTAAGAACAATGGCAGCAATCTCATGCATACTTCATTTAAGGGAAACTTCATTTTAGGGAGAGTCAGAGGCTTTTTAAACAGCACGTGCTTCATGAGACATGATCACAAAACAAAGAGTATTCTGCAGGCATCAGGCCTTTAAACTACACATTTGTGTGGGTTTTATTAGATAAGAGCTTAAGAATAGAGTGCTGCCTAAAACAAATGGCTCTTTGCAGCAGGGACTTTCAGATACGCAAAATTCAGATTCAGATACACAGGGGAAACAGCAAGAACAAGAAATGCACAAAGGTAAATTTGAATAATGAGAGAGTTGAGTCAGCACATTCTTTAAACTCAGCTCTATTTCCATTTTTATTTAAAATAAGGACCACATGATACAAAGTTCAACACTTGGAAAAATATGAGAATCCCTCCTGTCCTAAGAGCAGTGGAAGACCTCACAAAGCGAGCTGAGGAAGGAGTAAAACCAACCTAGAGGCTCACAAGCTGGAGCTGGAGTGGCTAACTCAGTTTTTCAGCAAGCTGCAGGATTTCTCCACAGCCTTCCACCACCACATGTGATAGTAACTCACATTTTATTGCCTTTGGCAAGAAGTGCTGGTATATAGGCTCAACCTGCTGAAAATAGAAGAGCATCCCAGCCAAACTGGGCCTGAGTGCTATATATAATTGAGCAGTATGTAAAATTCCAAAACACGTGGAAATGGTTGGTGACAACTTTACTAAGCTTTTCTGGGTCCAGGGAGGTACAAGTGCTTGCTGTTTTCACAGGGCACCAAGATGTGAATTTATTTTCTCACACTGCTTAAAAGTTTAGGGGCCCATTTTTGCTGAAAGAGTATCAAACGCAAAAAAACAAAAATAGACGAGGACTTTGTATTCTGCCTGTGAAGAAAAAGCAGCCGAGGTGTTTTTGTTTTGGTTTTGGGTTTTTTATTTTTAAACAAAAACTTCTTTCAGAGGCTGGGCAGGAATAAAGGTTCCATTTTCCCTTCCATTTGGTACCGTGTTAGGGTTTCAGCTACACTTGTCCAATGTCAATACAGAGCTGTGTGCTTGTTTTTTTTTTTCTTAATGTGTTAGTGGGTGATCTGCTTGGATAAGTACTACAGATCTGTGGAGTTTTATTTATCGCCATAATCACTTCTTTGGTTAAGCAGAACTTCAGGTGCACTTACTCATAAATTTACTTTTCCAAGTTTTTTTTTTTGTTTTTGTTTGTTTGTTTGTTTTTTTTCCATTTTAAATCATTGAACTTCCTTATGCTTGCAACACATAAGATTTAAGTGTTGTCTTTTGGAGACAGCATTTCCTGATTCTCGACTAAAACTCTGAACACCCACAGGAAAAAATATTCTCAAGCAGCTCTGCCAGTAAGGGTAGCAAATGCTGAGAAAGTTATTTGGATATCAGCTCTGCCCTTAGCAAGATACCCAGGCAATGCAAGCATAATAAATGAAGACCACACAGGCTTGGAGCACTAAAAGTCATCCTGTTGTACAGTATGAAAGGAGGCTTTATCCCACAGCACTTTGGTGTGCATCACTTCTGCACAGCCATCGTGACATAAAAGTTCCTACTGTACTGGGGGAAAAAATAAAAGGAAGAAAAATCAAGTTTTAGTATTAAATTATTTGCTTGGATTGAGTGCAGCACATTCGCTGTCCCAGAAAAAAGAGTTTTCTAAACAGAAAATTTAAAAATATCTGCGTGGAAATCTGTAACTGTTTGTCAATATGTGGAGAGCAAATCTACATTCCTAACAACAAATTAACCACCCTCACAAGTAGGATGTGGGGATTTATAGCAGAGGATTAGCCCTCCACAACGTGGCATGAGATGCCAGATTTAAAGGCTAATGAGACAAGTTTCCATTATATTGATAAAGATAATAATAAAGAGATTCCATAAAGACTCAAAAACAAGCCTTCAATTAGAAATATTTTGAAGTCTGCAGAAAAACTTTTAAACTCCTCCTGCTTAATGAGCTTTCATACAAAAAAAATTGTTTCAAAGCTTTAGCAGACATGCACCTATTTAAAGCCAGGTTTGCTTCTGTGACCACACCCTTGAAAAAGTAAATTTTCTTACACAGCATTGTAACATAGTCCATATTTTTTATTTACAGAATGAATCAGGAAACTCTGTATTCAAGGGGAACAAAACAGAAATATTTAAATTATTGACTTCTTCTAGCAAGGCTTTCCCACCAGTGTTTGGTTTTCCACAGGAAAACCAAGCTAGGAACACATTTTCTGTGGACAGAGTGGAGAGTAATTGCAATATGAAAGGCAGCTGAAAAAATTGCATTTAAGAAATTACACAGAGAGATAACATCAAAAAGTACAACAGCTAATTAATAAACCCAAACACTGGTGTTTATACCCTGTTAGCCACTGCCCTGAATAGCAAAGAATAGCTTCCCATTTTAAAAGGAGGAAGAAACACACGCTGGACTTCCAAAGTATTTTTTTTTTCTCTTGCAATGTAACAGCTCATTTAAACCAGAGCATGATTGGAAGCCCACAGAGAGAATTTACTGAAGTAACAAAATGCAGGGGTGTTTAAAGGCTGGGTACCTGTCGATGGATGAAAACCACCGACCCCAGGAGCCTCCAGGTGCCCCCCTGGCGGTCAACGTGGAGCATCCGGAGGATCTGGAGAAAGCGGATCCCCCTGCGAGGAAAGTGACGCATTCAAATAAAGACAATAAATACATAAAAACGCTTGAGGACAGTACTGCCTTCTCCACCCACACCTGATTATGTGCACTGAGTTAAGAACTGTCACAGCACTGCCCCTGCCCAGGAGGGCATCCCAGGCTTGAGGCATTTCTGTGTTTAGATCACATTTCATTTTAGTTAAATTATTCATAGATACTGACATTGAAAACAATTATTTGATGGGAAAACAAACAAAATCAGGGGAAACCTGTAAAATTTTGATGATTCCAACCTTTAAATGCCTCCTCTCCAAGGAAAATCAATGCTTCAAGCTTTGCTAACATAAATGTGAGCAAAGTTTTTTCTCTATTTGCCAAAAGCAGAAAATTAATCAAACATGGCATTACACCCTTTTTGTGTGAGTTGTTGAAATCTATCTAACTGGAAATAGATAGAGTCCTGTTTGTTTCTAGGAGAATAATTATATCAATCATAAGCTCCAAATATTTTCAACTAAATAAAAATAATTATTAATATGGTGACACGACACAGCACATCTTGGAAGTTACGTTAGGAGTGGGAAGTACACCTACTGCTCATCATTCTTTTCTTCTGTTTACCCACTTCACCTCCCAAAACAAGCCTGCAGCCCTTGATGCAAGCTGAACAAACACTGAGGACATCAAATGTTTCTGGTTCACGCACGGTGCGAGTTACTCGTGCCAAACAAATCCACCAAAGCATAATTACTCTCTAAACAAAGTAATTACTCATACTCAAAAAGCACCGAGTTAAGCGCTGTCTGGATTACTCCTTAAATAAACCCATGCTCTGTAATTCTCTCTTGTCTCAGAGATACACTTGTTTGATGTTTTAAATAGGACACGTTTCATTTTTTTTTTCCCACTTGGCTTCAGCATTCCCACCATTTTTCATTTGCCTTGTTCCTGCACTGGTTTCCCAACCAGTCACCACGCACAACAGCACCCAGTCCTCCAACAGAGCAACTCTCCCTGTGTCAGGAAAGTCAGTAAATTGGGAATGGGGAATCAGACACACATTAATAACCTCTGAAGAGCTGCAGGGACTGGAGAACATACCTTATAGCAGAGGTGGCAAACACCTGCCCATTAGATCCTATGCTCAGCACAATAATTGAGGCTACTACCACAATCAGATCTGTTAAAAAACAAACAAACAAATGAATACAAGAAGAGAGAATGTATTGACTTTTTTTTTTTTTAAATCTCATCGCTGAAAAACGCAACAAATAAAGACTAAGGAAAGCGCTTCAAAAAAAGAAATTGGTAGCGGAAATTTGGTGGGCATGTCAAGTCTATGTAATAGTTTCACACCAAAACCCCAGTGGCTACAGTTTCTTCCAGGATGAATTCAGTAACAGAAGTTTCAAAGAACCTGATGGATCAGGCAGCTTGCCACAAAAAAATCTAAAGACGTTTGTGCACCTTGGAAATGAATCCATATTTTGGTTCAAGGCTTCTGATCTCAGAGGAAATGCAAGGGTTTGCATCATGCCATAATGAAATCCATGAGGTTAAGTATCATGCATACATACGCATGTACACTTAATTTGGAAGTTGTATCAAAGCTGTAAAGCCAAGCTTTCAAACCTAAGGGAATTGTCAGAACAAAGGCTGACTAAAAAAACAAAATCAGAATTGTTAGTTTACTTTGTGATACTGTCTTTATTTGTATGAAAAAATAATTGTTTCCAGAGTTCCTTTTTATTTTTTGTTTCCACAACTCTGCAGTTTACACAGTTCCAGGTTTATACAATGCAAATGACAGATCGAGTTCACAGTGCCAGCATCCCTTATTTTCCCTCACCCCAGTTCAGTGAGCGTGTCCATTTCTTTTAATTATTGAACCTTGCTGTAACATTATTCTGAGAAGATATTTTTTGAATTTCCTCACAGGCATTTCTGTGGTAAACCTCTATAGAGCATCTAAATGTTTCCCTTTCAAATTCTAACCAAAAAATAAAGGATAGTATTATAAACGAGTAGCAAACAGAGGCAGAACGAGGAAAAGCTTTGGTAAACTTTGCCAGTTTGAAACAGGCAGTACTTTATTCTTCAGAGCACTTAACATTATATAACACTTCAAAACACCAGCCCTGCTGACTTCACTTGCTGCTGGGAGGGCTCAGAACCTCGGCAACCCGACTTCAAAGCCTTCCTTTGCACATCCAGAAAATGAGGCCCACTTGTGAAAACTGATTTAACCAACTTTCCATGGGCAAGATCCACCCTGAGCAGCAACAACAGCTTCCTTCAGCAGGGTTAACTTGTTTTTTATGTCCTTTTAAACCTTCTCTTGCCTCATTCACAACCATGTAGTTGCTGCAACAAATGGCAGAAATTCTACAACCAGCAGCATCTCTGATTTGAATTAATTTCCAGTGTTGGCCTGATTTTTGATGTAAAAGCTGGATTACACCTCAAGGGAAAGCATACAGTGAGTTTAAAGACTGTACCACACTAATTGTGCATGTATGAAAATGAAAATAAATAAAGGGAGGGATGAAGCTACAGAAAGAGCTTCCCCTTGAGATTAATCTTAGCTTTTGAATGCCTGGCTTAGCAATTTTTTAACTGTTTTAATTAATTGTTTAAATGCTGTTCCTTTATCATGTATGTGTGCAAACATGTATTTGTAAACATTGGAATTTAGGTTCCAATGGTTTTCTTCCCATCACATCGTTACACAGATTTTTGCCCTTTAGCAAATGCATCATGTCTTTACTAAATTGTCAGACATGCACATATCCACGTGATGACAGGCACTAAAGGTGGAAAAGACTGATGCTTAGAAAATTAGTTCAACCAAGTAGTGAGAGTAAAAGAGATTTTTTTTTTCATTTGTACTTTCTACTTTTCTGAAAGTGTTCTTCATGGTAGAGATATTTCTTTTTCTTTCTCTTTTCTCCAAACCTGTTCTTCTGTCTCTGATTCTCCTCTGTTCCCAGATTTCATCCCAGTTTCCAGTGCTTAGACTTCCCCTATTAATCCCAGTTTACTGGTAAAAAAAACCTTATTTTACAGACCAGATCTTCAGCACATCCTGCCCTTTCACTGCCACCTTTCAATCCCACATATTTCCCAGATATTTCCTGCTGATTTTCCCTCGAGCTCCTGGTTGCTTGTCAGCCTCTTTAAATGTTCCTCTCCCAGACCTTTGCATCAGAATCCACCTCTTGTCTCAGAACATTCCTTCTGCCTCAACCTGGGATTTTCTATGTTGAACTTTCTAAGAACTAATCCAAATTTTAGAGGGAACAAAAAGCCATAGCAGAAATCTCCCTGCTGTCAAAGAAATTTTAGTGGATTTTTTTTCTGATTTTAAAATAAAGAATTTTTTATTAATGAACAAATAAAATGAATGCATTATGTTTTACTTTCCATTCTAATCCTTTAATTTCTTTTTTCCCCAGTGTTTGTATTTTGTCCATGTTGATTTGAAAGTGACAGGATGAGTCAGTAGGATTCAATCATCCACAGCAAAGGTCTTTTCCAAATTTAGCTTGTTCTGTCAGTGCAGACACTGTTCCAGCTGCATTTGATGTGGAAAAGCAAATCTTGCTTTCCAATGTATTATATCCTCAGGGGAATTTCAAAAGTTAAATAAAATACTGCTACTTGTGAGTGCACAACCAGCTGTAGCCATTCTTAGCTTTTCTTAACAAAACCCACTGTGGCTTTCCCAAAGGCTCCAACTCCAACATGAATATTTGCTGTGGCAGAAACACCATACCAGCAGAGGGAACCCCTTGAAACCACAGTTCAGTGAGACTATCATTTTCTCTAATATACCCACCTAGAAGCACTTATTAATTGAGAGAGAAATCAAGAACACAATGAGGAGTAAAAAGGATTCCTTACAGGTCTCATGGGTACATCACAATACAAGACCAGCTCTAGAAGCAGACAAAGAATTTGTTTGTAACCAAGGAAGGATTTTGGGTTCAAAATCTTGTCAATTTCTGCAATTACCCAAGGTTTAGAAATTTCTTCACTTTGCAGTCCTGCCCTTTTAATGCTGATGTCTGCCTTGGCCATATTTTAAAAGTTTTAGCAACCCAAAAGCAGAGAAATCACAAAGCAGATTAATGCTTGAGGGGTAGATGTAGCTCAGAACTGCAATAAGGCCCCTGCAGAAGTTGACATTTATATTTACAACAAGCAGGAGGGTTGCAGAAGAGTTTAAAACTTACCAATGATGGATATTGGCTTCCTGGCAAACCGGATCCTTCCCTGGAAGCCAACATATTTACTCCTGCAGCCTGCAGACCAGAGCCGGACCAGGTACTCAGCACCAAAAAACACCACCAGAACTATTTCCTAACAGAGTGAAAAGGAGAAGAGATCAGAGTTGAGATTTTTCATTCTAAGTACAGCTTGCACATCTAATTTATTCATAGGACTAATACAAATGAGCTTGTCGAGATAGATGATGCAATAAAAAGGATTTTGCCTAATCTGTTCACTTTTTGTATGCATGTGCCAGGCAGTAAATAAAAGGGAGATATAATCAGTTTCTGAATGTGATTTGCATGAATAAATGGATGATTTAAGCTCCATTCCATCAGCAGATCATAGGGAAAAACACAACATTATTCTTCTTTTGTTTTGACACTTCCCTGCCCGCCAGGCCTTTCTCCAACTTGGATGCCCTCCTCTCTCACGTCCTGATGTCCTTCTACTGAGAGACCCAAAACTGCCCCCAGGACTCGAGGTGGGGCTGAGCAGGGTGGGGCAATCCCCTCCCTCCATCCCTGTGCACCCCAGGACAGAGCTGACTGCTCTGGCTGCCAGGGCACGCTGGTGACTGACATCGGCCTTGCATCAAAACCCCAGATCTCTGTGCAGGGCTGCCCTCCAGCCTCTTGTCCCCAGTTTGATTGTCTAACCAGGACGGGCTCATCTCAGGGGGAGAGTAAAGCTCTTGATTTTGTGCATTTTCATGCAGTTGGTGATTGCCCAGCTCTCTGGTCTATCCAGATGTCTCTGAGGCTTCTGCACCCTGGGGGAGGTCACAGCTCTCCTCAGTCTAGTACAGCTGTCAAACCAATTTAATCTGCATTTGCTTTCTGAGTCTAGATCACCTATAGAACAAATTGGAGAGCATTTGTTGAGCCCTGGGTTCTCCCCCAGTGACTGAGTGCCAGGCTGGTGTAACCCTGTTAACTGCAGCTCTTTGAGACAATTGCTCACGCAGTGCACCATGGCCTTGTTGAGCTGTTGCTGGAGAGTTCATCCAGAAGGATTCAGTGACAGAAAGCACCAAAAGCTTTGCTGAAATCCAAAAATGCCCACATTTTCTGACTTCCCTTAGTCAATTATGGATAAATTTGAGTAGTTTAAGCAGGACTTTCTGCCATGAGCTTGTGCTGGCTGTAACCAATGACTGCATTGTCTGTCCAGTGTTTTCCAGTAACTCCCAAACAACTTTCTCCATAATTTCACCAGGCACTGCAAAGAGACTGACAGGTCTGAAATCACCAGGGACTTCCTTCTTGTCCCTGAAAACTGGGACAATATTTGCCCGCTTTCAGTCTAGTGGGACCTCTCCAGACTCCCAAGACCACTGAAAAATAAATGGAGAGAGGTCCCACAATGACATCTGCCAGGTCTTTCAGTATCCAGGATGAATCCAAGCCCCATGATTTATGCACATCCACCTGTAGCAGCACGTCTCAAACAAACTCAGGGTGGACTGAGATTTTATCATCCTCCCACAGCCATGGTTTTCCAACAGAACTCCAGATTTCCCAGGGCCCATTGTTGCTGAAGGCAGAGGTGAAGAGGACATTAAATGTCTCTGCTTTGTCTACATGGCTGCTTTTGAGGTGACCAATCTCATCAAGCCACAGTCCAATGCTGTTTCTGATTCCCCTTTTGCTATGAACATATTTCTAAAAGTCCCTTTTAATTGTCTTTCCCAGTGCTGGCCTGCTTGAACTCCAGTTGAGCTTTGGCTGCCCTGATTTTCTCCCTACCCTGGGGACAGAATCTCCTCCTGTGTCACCGGCCTCCCCATATTCCCCTTTCCTCCCCACATTTTAGAAGATCTCTACTCAACCAAGCTGCTCTTCTGGCCAGCTTTGCTTGGCTTCCAGCCCTTTGGAATTGCCTGCTCCTGTGCTCTTAGATGGTCCTGAGAAGGTGACCAGCGTTCAGAGTCCTCAATCCCTCCAAAAGCAGATTCCCAAGACACTCTGTTAACCAGCCTCTACTGCTCTCCACACATCCAGGATCAAAATTTTGCTGAAAGTCTCTCTTCTGTCACCAGCTTTTGAGACCTGGGTCCTTCAAGGTCACTGTGACAAAGACACAACCACCTTGCATCACTGTACCCACAAATCCCTCATAAACAACAAATCTAGGAGGACACCTTTCCTAGTCGACCACCTGCACCAAGAAGTTGTCTTCAATGTGCTCAGAAATCTCCTGGAGCTGTTTGAGTCCTCTGTATGATATTCCCAGATGATGTCTGGGAAGATAAAATCTCCCATAAGGATTGGTGACAGAGCTGCACTGTACATGTAGAATGTAAATAAATGAGATATCAATATTTTAATATTGCTCCCCTCTTCAGCACTGCATTGTCAAGCAGGATAAATGTACTTTTAATTGATTCTAAAGGAAGCAGATTAGCAATGATCACAACGTGGGGAGATTCACTGAGATCTTTGTTCCCTCCTTCCTTGTTTTCCTCTCTGTTGCAGTGTGGTAGCACAACCCAAACACGGCTTCTAGGCTTTGCTCCAACCCAAACTGTACCCAGTAATTCAGAGTCACCAAACACCTACCACATGAGTTACAGCTTTGGAAAATGTTTGTATTTTAACTTGAACGCGCTTTCAAGCTGCACCTGGGGGATTCCAAAGCACCCAAAAAGCAAAACACACTTAAATCACAATTTTCACTGACTGACAATACCAACTTGATCTTTAAACTACTGTTCTGAATGGCTCAAGAGAGACCAAAATATTTCAAAGCTGAAGAAAAATATAAGAAAAGACTCTATATTAATATGCAAAAATTCAAGTCAATTTTGATTTTTAACAAAGTTGGGTTAACATTTCTGTGCTCACTTCTGCCTCCTTGTTTTGCCTGGAATGAGAACCAAGAAAATACTCAAAGTCTTCCTCTTTTCTGCATGGCTCTTTCACCTGAATAAACCAAAGATTAGTACATAACTAAGAACTCTTACAGCCATTTTCAAGGCAGAAGCGCAAGAAAATACACAGCAAATTAACTCCCCTAGTTTCATTTTTCAGTATATGTATTATCTAGAGCATCTACAACTAATTCTAAATTTGCATTCTGTCTATGGTCCAAATAGAAATATTTATTCAAGTATAATAGTCAAATCAAATCCTAAAACAATCTGCAAAGGAAAAGAATTCTCGCATTTCTGTAATCTTGCAAAATACTCTCTCACTTATTAAATTTTCCACATTTTTAGAAGGTTCGTGGTATCATCACTCTAGCATTTTGTTTTTCTTCTTAGGAATCTCTAAGTTCCACTGAAGGAAGCAGAGCACTCTTTGTGGCAATGGAAGAATCATATTACAATTGCTTTAGGTGAAAAGCTGTGTAGAAAGGAGGCAAGCAGAGAAGTGCCAAAAACTTCTTAGATTTTCCTTGATTATCCTCTGGGGGCACTTTTAAAAGCTGAAATTAAAACTACACATGGCCTGAGGGTATTTTAGTCTCAGAACCCATTTTGATTATGTCCAGAAAACCTTGATGAAGTCAATAAGGTTGCACAGTCCATGGAAAGGAAAAAAAAATTGTTGACAGGAAGGAGGAAAAGGAGGAACTTACATCTTCAACAAATTTGACATTAATTACTAATCACAGTTCATTTTGTCCTGGACAGGTGTCCACATTACAAAAACCACAGCCATTAACACATTTGTTGGCAGCCTCAGACAGGCCAAAGACCAAAAAAGCATGGAAACTGGACAAACATCACAGCTCTGCAGGTGGTCCCTCAGAAAAACAAGGAAGATGATGACATTTACACTCTTGTTGTGTGTACTCCTAATGCAAGATAGGAGACATCCATTTCCAGAGCTGCCGAGGCTGATCAAGCTTCACCTCACTAAATTCACCCTCAAAGAAAAAGCCCTAACCTCCCTCCTTTTCCTCTTCTACACATAAACACTTTACAGAGCCTTAAATTTATTGCCTCACATTTACCTTCTGGTAAAAGGAAAAAGAAATACTCCAGCAATTTTCTGGAAAGTCAGAAAAAAGTACTAATTCTCACTGAAATAGTAACGAATGATGGTGAGAACTTGTGGACAAAATATGAACCAGAACAAAATCAGCAAAAACAATCTTCAAATTAAATTTCCATCCATCTGTGCGTCAGTTTGAGATTGTTCTCCAGCCTTTTGCAATTTTCCAGAACCCTTGCTTTCAAAGTGAGATTACACTCATAAGTAACCCACAAACCCTTTTGAATTTAGGCTCCCAGTATTTTTCCCCTTCTCCTGGAAGTGGTCAAGGAAGAAATGCATGACGAAGGATTCTGAGCGGATTTAATAAACCTGGAAAGCAGTTTGGCATCAACAGAAAGCCAGGGATGAACTTTCCTAATGAAACTGAAACCAAAAACAACGAGTGGGAACAAACCATTACTTCATAAAAATAAGAGCCACACCAGACTGGATCCTTCACACTCATGTGTCAGAGTCCCTTCCTGTTTTGATTGTGGCAACTCAAATTGCCGCAGGAATACCAACAAAATAATTTAATTACAGATTTTAAACTGGGTCTGTGCTGTCTAACACCTCTGCTAAAGTCAGTAGCAGCATTCCATTACTCTGTGCTTCTTCCTCTTGTCTGGGAAAAGGACCCAAGTCACATCAGGACTATAATAGTCCTTGCCCTTAAATTAATTTAATCTTTGAATTTTGTTACTTTTCTGAAGTCTAGACACTGCATAAATCTTCCCTCCCCCCACCAAATTAATAATAATACATATTCATGTTTATGTTATTTTTAGCATAATTTCATTTTATTAATTTAATAAAAATATGCAAAAATAAGCTTAGAAGGAAATATGCATAGAAATAACTTCCACCTGTATCTAATTCACTCAATCAAATAAAAAATCCTTGTGGAAAAGCTATCAACTTTTTACCCAAGAATGTCATTGATGACCAAATTAAAAAAATGCCCACATTAACACAGAAACCAAACACTTTTACACAGGCATGTGTGTGTGTGTAAATTAAATATATAGCCTGGAATTTATAATTTATCCCAGTTTGGTTATGGATAACTGCGCTGGGGAAGCAGGAGAGGGAAGTTCGCTGGAGTGATTAAAGTGCACACATGAAAAAGAAGGGTATTTTCTCAGCTGCAGCTGTGTTTTAGGTGGAGAGCACACACAAGGCTCTCTTCACTTTTTTTATTGGAATATTTAGGTGCTGGGGTAAAAGGAGGAAGTGGGATGGCTAAATGAATAGTGTGTGCTCACGGAGATTCAATCAAGGAATGGCAGCTCCAGACAATGAAGCCTCAGAAAGAGGCATAAAGGTTTTATAGTCCAAATGTTTGCACACGTGTACTTATGTCCCAAATCTAATCTGATAACCTGTCTTCAAGGTTTTCCAGTCCTTACAGTTGAAAATGTCCATTTAGTGACCTGTTTAGTTTAATAGCTACTCAAGCGCTACGAAAACCCACTGATACTGAAAATGTTTCTTTTTACCATCATGCTGGCTCTTGCAGAGATGACAGATGTCCTGTGTGAAAAGAGAATACCCAATAGACAGAAATAAAAAATGCCAAATGCTGCTAAGTGCCCTGTAGTACCATTAGCTTACTCACACTTCCAACTTTTAGGTGAAACCAACGCACTCAAAGTCTGTTGTTCGGGTACAAGTGGATTTCACATTTCATAAAAATACATTTTCTTGCACACCTGATAAATATGCTGAATTTGCTGACTTCCTACCAGGAGCAGGCTTGTCTTTCATTTTACTGCTATTTGCTGTTTCCTGCACGGAATGAAGCTGTGCCCTCACGAAGGAAGCACACGCTGCTCCCCCTGCCACAGCCACATTCAACAGAGGAAGAGTTATTTTCTAATTCTATTTAAGCAAGTAACATTTTTTTCTCCACACAAAATCAACTACAGCCTCAACTATTTCTACCAGGCTTTTTTTTTTTTTCTCAATTGATTCATTCTGAAAGATACCACTAAGGTAGATATAATCAAAAAGAGAATGAATAAGATTCAATAAGTGAGTGCCTGAAATTCTAATTTCTCTATAGATCCATGGAGCCTTCCAGCTCCCCCCAGCATGTCCCTGAAGGGACCACCTCTGGTAGGAGGGGAAGGGTTTAGTTTTGCTGCTGGAGTGGAATCAATCCAGTGAGAATATGCACTTCAGAATTCTAAATAATCACTTCCATGTTTCTTAACCATTTGATTTGGGAGGGTATCTATATTTTGAGGAGAGGAACTGAAAAACTCCTGCATGTGTCTCTCCACCTTCCCCTCACTCCCAAGGAATGTTCCTCAAGTCTCTTGGCCACATATGATTTATAGCAAAACCAATCTATTTTCTACAATTCAAAAATAACTTGGTGTTTTTAAATTTAAAAAGTAATTAATGTCAAGATACTAAATCAGACAAAACTTTTCCCTTACTCCTGTAACACTGCCGTCATACAGATTGTATGTTTATTGTGTAAAAACATCAGGTGTACGATGAAAACAATATTTTGTTCTTGTTTTCAGACCGGCACAGTTAGTGCAAGTTGTCCCACAAGCTAAGAAGCTATCTTTTTGCAAGGTCTTTTGCAATTAAATAAAAATAAAAATCAGTCTTTTACAAACTACCATGGTGACCTCTCCTGGTAGAAAAATATATGACCTCTAACCATGAAAACAGACTAATCCTCAAAGGAGGAAGTACACCTGGCCCACTTCACAGTTTATTTTTTCATTCCAAACCCTGAAAGGTTTAGATGCCATTTACAAATCAAAACTGTCACAAAAACTACTAGATCATCAAGAAAACATTACAGCATCTTGCTTGAGAAGCAAAATACTTAATAACATGAGAACAAAAACATCCTTCAAACTACATTTCGAGTTCAAGACAAGAAATTTCACCAGTCCTACTATCATGGGAGTAAACTGATTTTACCACAGTGGGGATCAGATGGAGATTTACATGTTGTCTTCTCTTTGTAAGTGCGAAGAACAGACATTTCCTGTGAGCACAAACAAAAGCACCAAATAAAACAACAGCATCAGCCTGTACCTGAACCTGTGGCTGTGCAGGGTTTTCAGTCGTCTCACAGACAGCAGACTGGCCTTCACACTGAAACACAGGGCTAAAAGTCACACTCCTTTCCTCCAGAATTCACTTGGATTTCCAGAACCTTGAGAACATATGCTTAGGGAATGGGAGGAGGAGAGCAAACATTTGGGGCTTTTTCTACTCTTAGTTCCAGCAACTGCTTCTTCAGCCCCTTTTTTCTGTTCTAGCTACAAACACTGATATTCTCTCCTTGGTGTATTCACAGAGTTTATCTGAATTGGTTTCACACCTGACAAGAAATTCTCTTCAACCATCCAGATGTCTTAAGAACATCAACATAATGACATCTTTGAAACACGAGGCTGTGGTGTCTTAGAACGCATCTACAGCTACATCTGTTACCAATGTCTCATCCCGACTCCAGTGACTCCTATTATCCAAAATGGGACTTGGCACACCATCTTACCCTCTCTAAGATAATACAAAAATATTTCCATGTCTTCACATGCCAAATACGTATCCTCTTGCCAATATCCCTCTTGTCAGGCCTTAGCAACTTTCAACAGGACATTTTTGACATTGATCTTTCCCAACTGTTAATCTACCTGAATATAATGAAAAGCAGTTCTCTCACAAGTGAGAAAATACCACAAGCATCACATGCCAATATTTATTTGCTGCTCAGGGCTATACAAAGAGTTACAGGGTCTTTCACTCAGGAGAGAAACAAATCAATTTAATTTTGAACTTGAACATGCAGATGTTTTGGCCCAGTTTTGATTCTCACCACCCTGGCAGTGTCCTCTGTTCCAAATTTCAAGAAAGCAGGCAGAATGCACAGGCAGAGGTTTCCAAATTTCGAAGAGATAAAACTGGTTTCACAGTCAGTGTGAAGTAGATCAGAGTAATGATCCTCCCAGGAGTAAAGAGAACAGCAATCTCCACACTTCTGTGGGGTGAACACTTTCCTGGCTCCAATGGGAGACCCAGCTGGAAATTCCTTCACGTAAAGGTGGGAAGATGTGCTCAGGCAAGAGTCCAACCATTTAACTCCTGGCAACAAGAAGTCTTGCAACTCTATGAAAAAGGAACTGATTTAATTAGCCCTAAAAACAATCTTCTGTAATTGAAGTGAATTTATTTCACAGCAAACTAAGTTTTTAGACAAATGCATTGTAGGCAAGTGACTCTGCAGTAGCCAGCAGCACAGCTACCCTCTGAACTGGCCATTTCTAGGAAAGAAACTAAGGAAATAGCAGGAGGAAGAACTCCAGAGAGGTATCCTCCAGGGTAAGGCTGTGACTCAAGAGGCCAAGAAATTGTTCCACTGACTGTGCACGATTCATTTGTTAGATGATAACGTCACCTAAAAATAGCTGGCAGTGCTATGTGGGCACTCAGAGGGCCACACATCTGTCCCCATCTCGTTCCTCTTTGTCCAACAATGTGTCTGCACATGCACATTCCATCTGCACAGAAACTGCCAGTGGGGCAGGATCACTGCTCCCAGCAGTGCTGACCTGCAACCACC
Organism: Bombycilla garrulus; assembly: GCA_013400315.1. NCBI lineage: Eukaryota > Metazoa > Chordata > Aves > Passeriformes > Bombycillidae > Bombycilla > Bombycilla garrulus. Next base: position 242,050 of record VXBU01007350.1, read on the forward strand.
ACATCTCAGGGAGCGGGAGAGGACCTCACATGATTGGCACAATCACCCCACTGCACTTTGCATGACACTGAATTGTGGCTTAAAGGCCGAGCAACATTTGTTACCAGATTAACTTTAATCAAGACCTCAGAATAACTCTGGGGTCTAACGATGGCTCGGTCAACTGCATGCAAAAGCTGCACGTGCTGATGTAGCCTAAGCCACAGGAAAACAAAGAAGTAACTGATTTTTATTTTCAAACCAGATGCAAAACCAAATTCTATCACGTTAAAAGTCACCATTTAGCAAAAGGAGACCACAATAAGAATGCTGAGATCCTCACACACTGAGATCAGAGGATTCGAGTGACTAAAACACAGATATTGCAAAGAACTGTTTGAAAGTTATTTACTCCATTTTTATCAAGAATGTTTAATATCCATTTTTCACTCCTTAAAGGTGAATAGAGGCAGGGGGAACAGAGGACGGACATTGTCTAATGTCCTAATGCAAGTTATTTGTACTTTTAATTCCCATCAAGCAAGCACCAACTTCAAATCCAAATCACTGGTGACAGCAGTGTGATAGGAGCTCTTCCTTCCTGTTCTGTAGAGTAGCAAACCAGGCTGACAGAAATCACCTACCTCTATAAAGCAATGTTCTTGGCCAACTTTTTACCATAAGATTTAGAAAATACACAATTTAAAAATTCAGTCCTATAGAATATCAGTTCCATGCTGCCTAAGACTGATGAACATCAGTTGTCCCCTACAAGAGATACACTTTGGGAAAACCAAGTTCATAAAAACTGGTAATCCAGCAAGTGTCCTCATGGTTCAAGGATCTAGAAAACCATCATCCCCATTAAACTGTGATCTTTCTTTAATGAAAGCAGGCTCTCATTTCAATGCCATGTAGCATGCTTTGCATGAGGATTCTTAACTGTTATCATCTCCTTTGCTCACTGAAAGCAATTCAGGTTTAGTCAAACTGATCAGCCCTTCCCCAAAAAGTTCACTTACCATCCAGAAGAGGGTTCCAATGGCAAACTCAGAATACTGCTCTATAGTAGACAGTACACTGAATATTAAACAAATCAGCACCAGGAGAAATCTGTAAAAAGAAAACAGTGTTTAGTTACTTGTCAAGTTGAACTGTAAATCTAGATCTAGTTTTTTCTCTCTCTCATTCACATAACTTCTTTATCACAAAGCTTTGTGTTTAATCAGTCAATTCTTCCTAATCAAATGAGTATCATCATTTTGCGTTCATTCAGCTTTCAGAAACATGGACTAAAAATGACAGAAAGGCTGAACACAGTAAATCAACAGGTAAATCTCACATTATCAAGTATATTTCTCAGGGAAGGTTGTCATAATGAACATTCACACACTGCAAGTAAATTCCAAGTATGTGCCAACACAGGCAAGGAGAGACAGTTGTTTCTCAGCTGCCACATACACAACAGCTGAGCCCTTCAAGCCTAAAACTGGATTTGAAGTTATGAAAAACAAAAGGTCCTGCTTCCTTTTCACCTGGCTCTGGAAGGACTCCATGTAAGCACAAGTGGAGATTTGAGAAGATGAGGGCCACCATTAATAAACAGATTTCACATGAAGTGGTTAGAGTTCTACAAGTAAAACCTTCTCTGAATCAAGTTTGCATTTCTTCAACATTTACCTATCCTGATCCACAATAAAAGGTAAAAGGGATCCAGATAACACATCCTATTCAAGGGTAACAGCACCTTGAGCTCAGGACAGATCTTAGCCATGCTCTCATGGTTTGTGACTTCCACAATCCTTCATTCAGTCCTGCTACTCCTTTTGCTTCAACATGCAGGAGCTGCCAAATTCATTACTCACCAGTTTTACTCCCATCCCCAAATGTTTATTTCTGAAAATAGTGCTGTGTTATAGGGGGCACAGGGATCTGTCCAAAGCATAATAAAACCGATTTATTGCTTCAATGAGCTGCTGCCCTGCCCAAAAGATAAACCAGCAGAGGGGACAGAACCCAGCATTCCTGGGGAGCGATGCTCCGGAAAGGAAATCAGAGCAAAGCCTCGAGGACAGATCCTGAAACACAAGCCAGCCTTGGCAAATGGAAAAGAACAAGTCAATAAGGGGTTCAAAGCATAAGAGTGTCCAGCACTAGGAGAGTCTAGGCTTGGAAAACTGCAGAACTTTAGCCTTCTCTTACCACAGCAGCACTGCCTTCCATGTAAAGAAAATGCAGGTGTAAAAATAAGGTAAGCAGAGTCATAAGAACCTCTTTTTACACATTTAATATGAGATCAGTACTGAGTACCCCACTCTGCTGGATGCTGTGCTCCACCAGGGAGTTTCTTTATCCAGAAACCTCTCACTTCCAATCAGCAATGCTGTTCATGGGTACATGGAGAAAGACACAAAAAACTGAACAGACTTATCCACACATCAGGACAGTGTTAAAGGCCCACAGAACTCTCCTGCAGCTCTGACCATCCTTCAGTCAAAGGTCAAGGGAACATTTTAACTTGGTTTGTACCTGAAACCATCATATCAAACAACTCCAGCAGAGATATACAGGGACAGTCACTTCCTCTGGGTACACACTCTTAATTTCTTCCAGATCCCTGCCATTTCAATTAGATCCTTTCAAAATACCTTTGTCTTCTTTTACTGCACTCACTAGTAATACATAAAAATCCATGGAGAATTCACATTTTAAATATTTTCGACCAAGACCTTGAGGATGACAGTGTACTTTATACCTTTTCCACTCTAAGAGAAGCAAAGAGAAAAACCAATATTGTTATATACCCTGTAGTTATTACCACTACATCTTCATCCATATCTCCTTTTAGGCTTCAGAAAAAAGAAATTTATGAGAGGTTTACCAAAAAAATTGAGAATGCAATTATACAAAGAGACAAGCTGTAGGTGCATAAAGATGTAAAAGAGAGGACAATTGGTGCTCCCTTTTTACTGAGGGACCCCAAACTGCCAACACAGCCTGCAGGTCTTGTAACTTCCAGCTAATTGTTGCTTCTCTTCTGGTTTTATGTACTGATATTCTCCTTATTTATTTTTTTTCTCCATTTCCAAATCACACACTAAAACCATTCAGAGGACCCTTTAAATTCACTTAGTTTATGGCACTATATCCTCTGGCCAGTGAGTGTCACTCCTTCCCAATGAATTGCAAGGGCAGCTCCCATGAGCTGAGTGCAGATTCAGTTGCAGTGGGGACAAAGCCAAAGTCAAGGACAGATTAATGAGTGAGGAAGGGCATCAAGAACAGCAACAACCACAAAAGAACAAAACGAAACAAACCACACAAAACCCCCAATCAACCAAAAAAAGACTCCAAACATTAAAATAACCCCACAAAACAAAAAGAAAGCAAGCTCATTCACCTAGTCAACCAGTAAGCCATGAACTTAGTGAAGATGTTGTCCCAACAGTTTCTAATCACAGCAAAGAGGCACAGGAACAATAGGTGTAGAAAAGAAGATTACAATGATTTGTATTTAATTAGAGACATCTGCTGCAGATCCTGTTCTCCTGCACAGCTCAGCAGAAAATTGTGGTGGCAGCATTGCTGAAAGGAGTTTTCACTGGAGAAAGATGTGTTTCATTAAACAAAAAAATTCTCTTTCTGAGTCCACCATGTCTGAAAGATACAATTTATAACCAAGGGCCAAAGTGCCCTTGCTTTTAAATCCTAAAGCAATATCAATGATTTTCCCCTTTTCTGTGATGAGAAGACCATACTTGAGATAGATGAGGGAGAGTTTCTGGTATTCTCAGCCAGAGTCAGATAGACTTCAGAAGGTAAAAATAACAGGAGTGTGTCAAGATAGATACAAAACCAAATACAAGCCCAAAATGGTTCTCATCAAGGCAATGACCTCACAGAACATGATCACCCAACCCAGGCAGCAGTTCATGGCTGGACACACCCTCAGTGTGAAGAAGCTGGGACTGCTTTCCCCTTGGATCTGTACGTCTGGAGGAGGAGGCAGGACAGGAGCCGAGAGCCTTGAGGTGCCATTCAGACCCCCGGTTTACACAGCAGCCCCACAGCCAGGGTTTACCCACGGCTGGTTGATGTTCCTGTGTGCACTTGCTGCAGTTTGTGCTCACCATAGGCTGCTGGAAAGAAGCCACAGGTAGAGTTTGGTGAGCAGGTGGTACCTGAATTCTGACAATAGTGCTGCAGACAAGTAGTAGAAACAAAGGTCAAGTCCTCCCTGCACCCCAAGTAACTCCACTCCCAGAGAAACCAACAATCCTTTTGCACCTTTTCTCTAGAACAGTGGAGCAGCATCTTCTTCCCCCTCGGATATCTCTGAGCCAGCAGTCAGTGCAGGCTGCCTTCACAGCTTCCTTTAATTCACTGTCACTGTCACTGGGCCGCACAGCACAATGCAGGTTGGCTTTGACAAGTCCACCCTTAAAGATGAACAGCTCAATTAACTGCCAGCAGAGCTGCAGAACCCAAGTTTCAGCTCTCTTGCCTCTCAGGCAATCAGAAAAGCTCCTTGTGGACTGCTCCCAACAGCCTCAGGAATGCTAAACATAGCTCTAACCAATGACCTTTCTAAACACACTGCAGGAAAAGAGCTTGGGTGAGTGTTAAATTCCTGGTAAGAGCTGGATGTGTGGTGCCACAGGAAAACCTTCAGCAAGGCTCCTCACCGAGCACCTCTGGGTTTGTCTCAAGGTCTCACTGCAGGTGCTGGTTTGAGGGACAAGCTGTTCCTCTAAAGGAATGGCAAAGTCTACCAGTGTTAACTCGTCAGCAAGTGCCAAACAGATCCTGGGTCTCCCTAAATATTTCTGATTAGATTTCTGGGGTACCTATAGGTAAGACAAGTGCATGGGTGTGTGTTTCTTATTGCTGACTTGGGGTGAAGATATTTAAAGCTTGTCATTTGGCAATTTCTCTTTCCTCACCAGCTCCAGCCTGGTTTCCTCGTGTTGCCCCTGTTATTGATACTCTCTCCTGCAGAGGAGAATTCTCTGTGCTGTAAGGGTTAGAAAACGGGGTGTGATTGTTTATTTGCCTGCAGGGAGTTATTTACATGCACAGAGAACAGCTTCACCTGCTGGCAGCTGCTCAGCTCCTAAAGGGAGGAAGTTAATAAGACAGAGATATAAATAATTACCAACTATAGAGTTGGTCTACTCTGTCCTATCCTAAAGGAACTGAGGTTCTCATTTCTAGTACCTTGTCCTCTTTCATTCTTTCTGTGATTCTTGGGGATGTTCAGCCTCAATCTGAGCTGTTACTTCTGCAAATACTTTTTTCTCTCTTCTGCCATAGAGCCACTAAAAATAGTGACATAGTTCCTCTCAAAATACCTGGCTTTCTTTTTCCTTCAACTTTTTTTTCCTGATGGTGTAAATTTATTCCTGACCACCTATTTGCAGACCTCTCCTCACTCTCTCTCTGAGCAGAAAAGAAATATTTTACTTATCAGAGGAAAGAGAAATATCTGAGAACCTTCCCTTTGGTTTCAGATTCTCACATAACACCGTTCACACTTAGAGAAGATGAAGTGTCATGCTTTCCCAAGAGACATCTTGTTAATGTAAACTAAATTTTAGTATTTCTTGACTTTTTCCTCAGTTCCTTAAGCCTCAGGTATACACAAAAATACGTCTGCTTTCTCATCAATGCTTTTAGACTTAAATCTGTCCCGTGTGTTACCAGATTCTACAAACCCTGGGAACTAGGAGGTTAACTCAACACTGAGAGCAAATTGATGTCGAGCACTTTCTCCGGGGTGAACCTTTTCAAGGTCATGCTATAACAAACTTATTTTCCATGGAAGACAAGCCTAATGGAAGTTCTTAAAGGAGGAGTAGTTATAATTCCTCCTTTTAAGTTTCGCAGCAAATAATTCCATTTCTAGCAAAAACTGTGCATGTGGGGCTTTGTGTTTATCTCCTGCAGATTAAGTGTATTTGAAGCGCTGATATACGAGATGCCCATGGGAACGTTATCTCTTGGACAACAAAAAAGGGATGGGATGGGTGGGGACAAACTTGTAAATTCACAGAGATATACTCCTTAGCAACCAAGTACAAAACAGCAGCTTTGTGGCCTTCTGGGCTTTACCAAACTTTGTTGACCCTGCAAAGATTTTTTTAGTGAAAAAAACACTTTTAGAAAAATATGAGCTCTCTAATGAAAGCAAATCAACAACAATTATTATGGAAAAGCTATCAAAACCTATGCTCTGTAGTACTGAGAGGCCTGGACCATGGATTGCTGATGATTTTAACACAATCAGATGAGTCCTGTTCCTTCCTCAAAACTGAGCTGCTGTGCCTCTCTTCACTCTGTGAAAGCCCTGCAGGTAGAAAACTACAAATGGCTTCTCCATGTCTCCAGCTGAAAGTACATGGAAACCCTGCCTTTTCGATTCCTTAGACAATCCTTTATTCTATCTGCTGTTTTCTCCAGAAGATTTGAGCAGCCTGGTTTAGTGGAAGGTGTCCCTGCCCATGGCAGGGGGTGGAACTCAATGATTTGTAAAGTCCCTTCCAACCCAAACTGGTCCACGAGTCTCAGATACAAAGCCAAAATGTTCTGGTCCACTGTCACAGCAGGGGAGAAGAAATGCAGTTGCTTCAGCTGGATTTAAATTAAAAGAAAAATGGACTGAATTGAAGCTAATATGTCCAAGTTCATCTGTGTGCAACTACACCCATTGGAGCTTCAGCTTTTTTCGGGATGACAGACTACAGAGTTGTCTAAAGGAGACCAAAAGCTTAAAGTCAACCTGTTGTTAGGAACAATAAATGAGTTTAGGAAACAGAAAGTTCTTTGAGGGGCTCCAGCAGCGTGGGCTGCTTTCTGTTTTAACTGGTCATTTTGTGGCAGGAAAACTAAGGGGAGTATTTTTGTTTTTTCATACTTTAAAAGTGCATGTTCTAATTCCTGAGTGGATGAAGCTCTTTCTTCTAAATGGGACTCTACTGTCTTATGTTGAATAGACAGGTGCTTCTGGAAAAAAATTCCTGCTGCTCTGAATAAAACCTCACTCCTGGTCCTTACATGTTTTTGTTGTCCAAAGGAGTTTCTAAGTTGAAGAGAAGGTTGTCCATGTGCATTTATCAGCAAATTTTGATGTCCCTCAGCTCTCCCATAAATCTATTTCCAGGCTCCTGAGGTTTGAAAGGTCTTGTGCTTGTGCATATGTGATCATACACAAATTAGAGTTGGCTGGAAATTTTGGTAAAGGGACAGTTCTTCTGCTGAAAATACCAATCTGTTAAAATTAGAAATAGTCTGGGAATGTGCTGGTTTCAGGAGAAGTAGAGAGGGAGACCAGACAGGTTTTAATGGAAACCTGCCTAGCTTTGGACTCTACTGACACAGAGCATGCCTAGCAGAGAATTTGGCCATATCTGATTTTCTTTTTTCTACCCCAGAATAGAATATTTTCAGAGCTTTGAAGCCCTCAACCAAAGGAAAATTCCACCTATTGCATGGATACACTGAGGATATCTGTTTTCAGCTGTCTCTTCTGGGTTGCACCCAGAAATGCCCAACAGCCCCACTGCACATAACATGAAGTTGCCCTCCTGGCTCCTATCAGAAATAACAAGTCAATATTTCTACAACACCAAGGGAATTTAAAATTTCACTTACAAATAGACTCACCTGCATATACAGAATTCATAACACACAGGACTGGATCAACAGCTAAAACCAATGCTGTTCAAACCACAGTATGAGCCACACATCCTACCACAAAATCTCCCACTTGAAACCGACTTCCTGGATCTACTGATCCCAGCTGCTGTAAGTTATTTATAAAACATCCACAGCTCCTGTTAGCAACAGGCACTTCACATGTCCAAACATCTGACAGCCTAACTTAACTGCTGTTCATTGAAGAGCACTAGGATTTGGATTTTGCTTTTTCTAGGAGTTTATCTGGTAATACTTCAGAACTGACGAATTGCATTCATGCATCCCTTACAATTACCAGGAGCACTGATCTTACTGAAACCTTCTATTCAAGTTAATGAGCAATTGTAACATTAACACCAAGGAATATCTTTTTATTTTGCTGGTTTCTGTAGGAACACTTTTTTTTCCCACAAAAGCATAACCAAATTCCATCGATAGCACCATAGCAATGTCAGGTTACAGCATTAGAAACAACATTAGCCCGTGGGGGCAGGTGTTAATGTGTATTAATTGCTCAGATTATTACAAAATTGAGCTTCTAGAATAAGATGGATTGAATTTCTTACAGAAATGATAGAAAAAGTCATCAATAATTCAAAAAATGAAAATAGGACTTATGCTGTGGCTTTGTGCCCTGAGGTTAGGTGACTGTGCCTAACACAAAGTACTGCCAGATCCAGGTTCTTCCTTAGGAGCTTTCCTAACATCTCTCTCCTGAAAAGATTCCTTGGTGCCAAACAATCTAAAAGACCTCTGAGTGAAGTGTTTTCATCTTGGGGATATTAATTTCTCTCTCCTCTAGTCTGTTTTAACCAAATGAGAAGAAGCACAGCATCTCTGACATGTCTCATCCTCTGCTGGTGTTAGCTGGAACTCACCAACTGGCTCAAAAGTTTTTGGTAAAGCCCTTTCAGACAGACATGCTCAGACACGTGTGGCTGCAGAAACCTCATTTCCTTAGGAAGAGAGGTTAAAAATGTATAACTACCCCCATGTGTTTTTAGAGCAACCAAATCCTGGAACTTTACAGAATGCTAATGGCAATTTTCTTCAATATCAGTGCACCCTCATTAGCAACTTCAGCCATTCCACCATCTCCTCCAGCTGAACATGCAGCCCTAAGCAGTAAGAGGAACATCCCACTTGAATGAATAAGGAGTTCTTGAGTTTCTTCCCCTCAACACTGCTCCTCTTTTGGTACCTGAATTTTGTCATCAGGGACATTTGCTTTGTACCTCTCAGTAGTTACTACACAGATGAAAAGTAGCCACTGTAGCTCTAAACTGAAAACTTTGTCAGTGGCATTTCCATATAAAATTCTAAATAAGTAACTGCTATGCTGGCAAGGAACACCCTAAACATAAACATAACAACAATTATAATAATTATAATATCAATAATAAGTCTTACTCTTATGAAAGCACACCATGTCCAGAACTAAGCTGTGACATCAAGGTCAAAGCCAGAATCTCAAAAGCAGCCATGTGCTTATAATTACTCTGAACTTTAGTTGTTGCTTGTGTTGGTCATATTACAATCACATCATTGGAAAAAGCAAAATATCTGCTTGCATTCTAGAGATAATTGTGGAAAGGACAGAAATGGGAATTTGACAGTCCCTTTGAGATAAACAGTTATAAATAATGGGTTATATGCTCCATTTCCAGATAAAAACAGGAGCTGGAGAACACTGTGCTAACTTATTTCAGTTCACTAAAGAGCTGCTACACTCAAAGAATCAAAATATATGCAGGCAAGTGCCCCACTAAAAGGAATCACTAGACCCTTACATATTTTTGCCTTTTAAAGTTCTTTACATCAGCAACAGTTGTATGCCAAACAAAAACGGAGTATCAGCCAGAATGGTGGCTCTGAACTTCTGCAATTTCATTAACAGAACACGACCAGCATTTCTTACGTGGAGTTGGAGGAAGCAAAAAAAAAAAAAAAGAGAAAGCCAAGTCTGAGGAGGAACAATAATAGGAAAAAATTGCAATTTTTAATTTCTCCAAATAATCTGAATTCATTTGTTTATGTATTACTCACAGCAACACAGACATTGGTACACAGAATCTTTTCTAAAGGAAGAAATCCCTCGGCTGTCTAGCCCCTCCTTTTATAAACATGTTTTTGATCTTTTGTACTTTCCTCCCAAAGTTTTAAGTCCGTGACGTTATTGATGTTGTTCACATCTTTGTAAGGATCACGCACTTTTAATTATTCAGCAGTAATTGTTCGGTTGAGGTTTTTCCACCAAGCTGCCAGGAACCGGTATATGCACGTGTGTGCTCATGTGCTTCTCTTTGAAGGAGCTGTGGGAGTCAGTCTGGAGGAGGAGAGGGGTAACAAATTAAATCTAGGGCGTGTTTTCATATAAAACTGAGCCCACACCGCAGCTCTCTGGTGGGGGGGGAAAAAAAGGAAAAAAAAAAGAGAGCTTTGCCTCATTCCATTCCAGTCTTGGCCAACAGTGTTAGTGCTGGTTGCAGCCCCACTAGACCACTTGCTGACATGCTGCAACGCCTTGAGGTCCCACAAGCTCCTCGTTTCCTGCTGATCCAGATTCCTGCCATTGCAGGGAGATGATGAAGCGTAGGAGGGCTCCAGTGAGTGCCAGAAGCAACACGAGCTGCGCAGCAGAAACGTGTGTCCAGGAGAGAAGGGAAGGTGACAGAGGGGCACCAAGACCTTTTGGCATTGGTCAAGCACCATGCCAGCCCTTGGGAACCCTGCTCTAGGGAAGACATTTTCCTTGTCTGTACGATTCCCAGAGGCAGGCAGCATCCCATAGGAATAATTTGGAGCAACAGCCATTACCCTCTCTGAGTCACCATTTGGAGGAGTTGTTTCCCCAGAAATCTCAAGGCAGACTTTATGGCTACCCAAACTCTGCATTTATGAAACGTTTTGCAGTCAAACCAGGTGGTCTGCAGTACTTGCCAGATGATTTGCAATGTTACTTCGCAATTATTGTGCACCATTTCATATGAAATTTAACAAGTGATTTTGATCCACTGAGGAAACAACAGTGGAGCAGTGTTTCGAGGTGTTTCATGTGCAATATTAACCCGACTGAAGACCATCCACTCTTTCCCACCAGGGTAGGTTTCTGCTGGTGTCAGAAGTTGAACTGGCTATCCAAGTGTAGCTCCAAGTTTAACTGTCCACGGACAACTGCAGCTGGCAGAGTGCTGGAGGTGAACGAGGGGAGCAGAACTGGTGCTGGCTTGTTAATAGTGAGCTGTTAGATCAGCTCACCTCATGCCATAGGAGATTATGGGATACTGATCTAACTTTTGAATGAGAGCAAGGTCTAACCCTCATTTAACAAGTGGCCAAACCACCACAAAGTGACCTAGGACAGCTGAAAGTTCTCGCTTCTGCTTTTGCAGCGTTACACAGCAAGAAAATGGCAGGCCTGAGAACACGATTGAGTCCCTGCCCTGGGCCTCCCTCTTGCCTTGGGCTTGCCTCCACTCGCAGCCAGCCTGTGGTTTCTCCAGTGCCTGCCAGCAGCCCTGCCAGCTGTGCTGACTCCAGGGGTGATGTGACATCCATTGCTAAGAACTGGACTGGGACCAACAGCTCCTTTTGTATCTCCCCACAGCCATCACGGCTTCTTCTTCCTTATTGACCTGGATGGGATTCAAATTAGTTGCCTGTGGGTGAAAGGTTCCTTGTCCCATCATGAATTCCACGCTCACACTTTTCCCTAGCTCCCAGCTGTCGTGTCCCATCCTTCTTCCTCCCAGTGGCTCTCTGAGCTTCTTGACCATTTTCAGCTGTCCCCTTTGTGCCTGTATTCAGCTTTCTGATCTCCACAAACAGTTTTTTTTTCCCCTTCCTTTGTGCCTCCTGTTTAAGTCAGATTCTCTTTGTTTTTGAGCTACTCTGCTCTTGTTTTGCTTTCCTCCAGATTCAGCATCACTGGCACAGCTCCCACCACAAACCACCCACCTCAGTGTCTAGATCCCAGGTTCTCCTCTCCCTCCCTTTCACCACTCTGTTTTAGCCTCTTGTCCTGCTCCCTCACTTCTAATCCAAGGGAACCCAGCTTCCCTCTGAGTTTCTGTCTTTTTAACTGAAAAATTCATCTACTCTGGCAACAGCAGCTGAAAAGACCAAAATTAGCAGTCCCTGCATGCTCCAGAGAAATGGAAAAGATATCAAAAGGGCGTTGGACTGCAGTGAGCAGGGTGAAACTGAGGGGCAAAATCCCACACTCGGGAATTTCCCGTCTGGAACCCGCGCTGCAACATCACCTCGGGCTGACACAAGGTGGCCTCCGCGGCTCACAGAACAGTGACAAGTGACAGCCAGCCAGGTGGACACAGCATCCCAGCCTACGGTGGAGCCATTCCAGCAGTCACTAAACGGATGTAGGATTCAGAAATATGTCCATCACATAAGTAAGACCCCCCACCTGCAATTAAATGGTTTAAATGTGTAGGTTTGCCATAAATAACTCATCACCAATACATGTATTTTTCTTTCAAGAGATAAAATATGAGGGTTATACCCTAATACCTAACATTTGGATGTGATTTCAGCAAGTGCACAGCTGAGTTTGGAAATGAATCCAAGCCAGGCACAGGCTGCTTTTTCTGGACTGAGGACCACACAGCAAAGAGCTCTAACACAGATGATCTCCAACACCCCAAGGCTCTTACACGGCCACAGGAACTGCTTGGTTAGGATCAAAACATTGCCAGTTCATGGAGCAGCTGCTTCTCAAGCCCTCAGCTCTTGCTAAGTGAGATCCTCTACTCTACTGGGCATTCTAGAAGTGAAGTATTTCTCAGTCCTAAGCCAGAAAAGTATCCAAGTGAGAAGGTTTTCAAGACCGACGGGAGGAATTCTCAAGTAAACCCACTCACCCCATCAAATATTTTGTTTTGAAACCATAATTTCAACCTCCACTAAAACTCCAGTAACTCCACTAAAACAATACAAATTCTACATTTAATGAGGCAAAAATAATTCCCTTTCCTAAAACTGTTATGAAGTTCCATAAGAACCTTGAGCTTATTCCCCTAAAAGAAACTTTCTGCAAGTGTTATTGGTGATTATCTTGGCAATTTCAGAATGAGGAGAGGTCACCTCCTGGAGCACTTGCTGTTCCCTCGCCTTGCCTGGTTTTGGAAAGTCAGATTCTTTCCAGCAGAACTGACTGCAGATCAGAACAGACTCCAGTCCCTCTTGGACAGAAAGTTCCCCCAAGTTTGTACATGAATTGTGTGATGTTTGTGGCACATGAAGGACAGAAGGGACAGAGCACATCCAGCTCCTCCAGGCTACACAAATATCAGCCATTTACTTGAAAGTTTGGATTTGCTGGTAAAATGGTCAGAATCATCAGATCAGCTGCACTTAAGTTACCTCCAAACCCACACATAAAACATGGGAAGCTTTTAAAAAATAAATTACGGGTTGTTCCAATTATAAAATTAAGTGTATTTTAGATTAGTAGTTTATTTTTTTAACAGTGTTCCGCTGTAATGATATATAATCTTATAAGGCATGTTCTTTCCAAGACAGAAACTTGTTATTTAAATGAACACATCATGTAGTTACTGGGATAATTATTAGCAAAAATATCCTTGAGACAAAATGCTTGCCAAAAGCTGTTTCAAATGTTTCTTTTCTAGCAGCCTCAAAGACAAATAACTTTTAAGAGCACTCAATTTACGTATTCTTTCATGTAAGTTAGGAATCCTTACAAAAAATGGTTGCTGTTGGTATTACCAATATTTTCTCCAATTTTCCAGTACTGAGTGGCATATAGATTTTTTTTTATTTTATTTTATCTTAATGCCCATTTCAGAATTTAAAAAAAAAAAAGTGCATATTAATGGTCAGCCTTAGTTTGGGATAAAAGCAACGCAGATGATGAAACAAATGCATTTTTGCAAAATTAGTAGTCTCAAATAGGCTTAAATCATGAGTATTCAAATATTTAAATCTACAAAATCACATCCGTTTAGTCCTTAGGAATAAATCATGCTATAAGCACAGTCCTTGAAAGAGGCCCAATCTTTTTGCTTGGAGAGATTTCATGAATCAAAAAATCCTTTCAAAAATATGTTTATGATGTAGAGGGGGGGAAAAGGAAGCAAGTATTAATGAGAATATCTATTTTATGCTAAATAGAAGCATTAGAGTTCATCCCTAGAATTACCATATATTCCTCTGGGCAGTTCCTGACTGCAGCCACTGATAATGGGTTTTTCAGGCCATAGTTTATCTCAGACAAACAGAGTAATTTCAACACTCTGCATTTCTTTAGGAAATATGCTAATTTTATAATAAAAGCAAGCCTTTTGGCTCAGCTGGCCAGTAAAACTTGCCCTGGTCTCAATGAGAGCACAACTGGACCCTTTCTACAGCTAAGATGACAAATTATCTTTCTGTTAAACAGCATTCAGAACAGTAATTGAGGTCTTGCTAAGCTTGACAGATACCATAAGCAACTCAAAGGAAACAGTAACAGCTGGATTAATACATTAACCACTGCTTTACAAGGGTAAAATGAAGCCTTAATTGCCTCCTTGCATGTACTACATACATGGTATAATGAAAAACATTTCGCTAAGTTTGTGCTCATTTCACATTCACGACTATAAATCAATTCAAATTAGTAATGTTATATGTTTGTCTAACAAATTACTTGTTTTGGCTCTTCAGCATGAGCAAAACAAACTTAGAAGAGCAGGATGTGTCTGATCACAGCTGGACCTGCTGCATCTCCTCCTACAAACTGCAGTGTCTGAAGGAACAGTGTAAAGCAGCTCAATCAGCAATCAGAACTGCCAGAAGCACAGAGGACTTGCCCTCGGAAATACCAAATATGCTTGTGTATCCTTGAAAACAAAGATCATTTAAAGAATAAGAATTCCCTTCTCTGGAAATGATAATGGATATAGTGGCTGATTCTTTGAGGATGTGGCTTTTCCGCTGCCTTCAGAGGATTACTCATGGAGCAGGCTTTGAGCACAGGAGCTCAAGGACTGATTCCTGGCTGGTTCAATGGGCAGTTTCAGATTTTTCTTACGCCAAAGACGATGTGAAAATGTAGGTACTTACACAGCAAAATGATAGATAAAACACTTCCACCCACTGGGTCTCTCCAGGAAGTTGTAGACCTGTCCCTGGGTGCTGGTTTTGGTCAGATAGTGGCTCTGGAAGCACTCCGTGGTCCGGGCCCTGCCGGCTGCCCTGTGCGAGCAGGCTGCAGCCTTTGTGCCCTCCCCGGGGCTCTGGGGAACTCCGTGTCCCTTATCCACAGAGGGCTCTGGATTCAGCGCCACAGGAGAATACTGCATGGTGCTGAGGCTCCCCCGGACTTCCAGCAACGCTGCAGATTTGCTGTTTGCTCTCAGAGTGCTCAGCTGGAGAGTGGAGCCTTGATCCTCGCCACGGTGGTTACACAGCGGGTACGCAGCAGTTTCTCCCCCGCCTCGGGACATCCCGCAACAGTGCGCAGGTATTGCTGTCTCTGATCAATATTTAAAATCATGAAGGAGGGATTGGATGTCTTCCCTGCCCAGGGTTCTCCAGCAGCTGGTAAGGTGATTTTGTGCTGTTATCATGGAGCTTCTCTGTGACACAAGGGTGAGCTGCCAGCCTGTCACCTGCTGTCACACACAGCCTCTGAAATTAAATCAGGAAAACCTATGAGACAGCGACACGTGCTTCACACCAGAAAAAACAAGAGTCTGGGAAAGGAAAGAGGTTGAGACTTCTGGAGGAAGAAAAGAAAATTAAGTTTCAAAATTACATTTTTAAGAAGGAAGCCTAGAACTATTCAAACAGTGCAACACCTGTGCAGCAGCAGAGACTTGAGAGCTGATCCTACCAGATTACTTTAAGCTGAGCAGTTCTTGAAGTGTCCTGATTAGAGATGAAGTGCTGCCCAAAACACACCTGAATGAGGCTTTGAACATCAACACCTACACCTCAGGAGAACTCATCCAGAGCATCAACATTACAGGACGATTTTAAGACTTAAATAAATTATTTCAGTCACCTCATGGGACCTGATCTTGCAGTCCCCAGTACTCTGGAACAATTTTTCTCATGTGTAAAAGGAAGAATGCCATTTAAGATAACTGATACTGGGAAGTTAATATTGCTACAAGGGAAAAGATTGGTCCTCAATTTTCTTTGAGCCCTTTCAAGTTTGCAGCTAATTTTGCTACTCTCAAACAAGTACTTAGACGAAATAGAAAAGACAAGAGGGTTCTTCTACATCAATATATATTTCACGGAGTAAACTTAAATTGCTGATAATACAGAGCAGCAATTTCTTAGCAGCAATATTAATAATTTTGTGAGACTAACAGTGGATGTCTTTTTCTGCACTGCCTTATTTCTTACCCATCACATTCAGAGTTATTTTAACCTCAGCAGAATATTTTAGAGAGACCACTTCAGCCTTCATCCCCCCCTTTTTGAATTAAGGCTAATTTTTGCTGCTGCTTAAAGCTCCTCGTGTAGTGAATGAACTCCCAATGCAGTACATCTGACCAGAGCCCTCCAAGTTATCTCACAAAGTATTTACATGCATACACTTTAATGTGACTTTTCACACAGGGCTCATTTCTTAACACCGCTCAAGGAAAGGTGAGCATCAGTTCACATTTCCACATCAGCCCTAGAGCAAAGAGAAAAAACACATCCCTTCCCTCAGCAGCTCTCTTCATGAACAGCTGGAGGGTGCAAACATTAAAGCACAAATCCTTTCATCCCAGCCAGCCTGCAGCAGGTCCCTGAGCAGCACCTCTAAGAGCATCCCTTCACTCTGGGGTGCCGAGGCTGCCGGGACAGGGCTGGCTCCGCAGAGCTGCAAACAGCTCCCTGGAACACCTTTCCTGGGCCGCTCCATCCCCCAGACACGGCACACCAAAACCCGAAACCAGCTGGCACACAGCACCTACTTGGTCCGGGCGTATCCCTCTCCTGGCGGCTGCGGCACACCGTGCAGTCCCTGGAGAGGGGCGGCAGAGGAGCTGCTGCCCGGCTCTGCCCACAGCTCCCCAAGTCCCACCCTGAGCAAGGCAGGGGCCCTCCCTTTGGGCTGCCTTATAAGGCTGCCCTTGCAAAAGGCACAGAAAGAACCGGGAACAGTTTGGATGATTTCAGAGAAAAGTTACTTCTGTCTCTTCCGGCTGTCAAACCCAGCAATCACAGGCATCAGCTTAACTTCCCTCCCAGTTATTTTCTTATCTGCAGACACTTCATTGCAATGCGTTAAAAGCAGCCTTTCCCTACTGCACATCTTTAAACACTGAATTAGGTGATGCCTGTGGCAAGCTGGAGGCTCTGCATCCTCCTCTCATACTGGGAAAGTCTAAACAGCAGCTACAGTTGCTCAGAGTTTTTTCCATTAAAACTTTGACAAACCAAAAGCAGAGCTTCATTGTTACATCAAGTAATGCAAAGCCAGGGTTCTCCCATGTTGTTGCCCTTCTGAGCTCCAGGTCATTTTTTGTATTAATTTGGGAGGAATAGAACCCCAAAACATAATTATTCCACCATTAAACTCGCCATTTTATTGCTGACTTTTCTAATTGGGAAGGAGAAAGTGAATTACTGCTATTTCTCTCCTTTCCTCCCTCTTATAACAGAAATCAGACTTGTCTGCAATGCCAGCATTCCAAACTAAAGATTCCCACTTTTCCAGAGCCAGGAGTTTGAGAAGGGAACAAAGGTACCCCTTTCACCCTATGGTTATCATCAGTGGGGGAATGCTGCCATTGCACACAGTCTTCATTTTTTATCATAATTGTACATAGGCCTAAGGCACCTCTTTCCTTGGAAAGATTATTCCAGAAAGTTATTTCTTAGTTTCCCAGTTTTATTTCCATACCTCTGCAAAAACTTTAAAACAAAACAAAAACCCAACCCCAAATCCTTTTAGATCCTTTCTTTTTCCTTGATACATGATATATGTAGTCTGATCTAAAAGCCAACCCATCCAGAACATTTTCCTTGGATGCTGTGCTGCTCAGTTTACCCTGTGCACAGAATTGAATGCATTATTCCACACAGTACTGCAGGTGAGTGGTCACTGAGAACTGACTGGAGCCACAAAAATCCTTCTCCGGGTTTTTGCATCTTCCTGAAATGCTTGCTGCATCCATTAATACTTTTGTACTCTCTGCTCTATTAACTTTTCCAGACAGTAATTTGCTAAATGAAAAAATTGCCATCTTTCCTCACCTCTGACCTCTCCTGAATGTAATTACTTAAGCTCTACAAAACTAGCCAAAGCATGGAGGGGAAAAAAGCATTTCAAATGCCCCAGAAAACTAAACAAAAACTCCCAACCAACCAGCCAAGAAGTAATTTTCATGGCTATTTTAAGGTTAAAAATAAGTTTATTTTGAGGGAATAGTAGTACCCAGATTTACTGCAAATGCAAAAACTCAACATAATTGCAGCAGGTTTGAAATCCCAGCAGAAACACAAACCAGAGCACCTGACTCCAATTTCTTGGTTGAGGAAAAGATGATTTAATGATAAGATTTTAATAGGCTTGAAATGTGAGAGACTTGAACTCATTCCTTCACACACCCCCAAAAGCAGTGTATCACATCTTTGGGTCAAAACCTCAAAAGGCAATTAGTCACCTCACTAATTTATGACTTACATCAAATGCATGATTCCAGGAATGTCTCAATGCTGAAGTGTTCCCTGGTAACTATAGATGCTCACAGCATCCTGCAGCTGTGTACATACAGCAGTGTGACTTCTGGGCTCACTTCACGTGTTTCATTTTGGTGGGCCTGGTGCCACACCTGTGCTCAGAGAGCACATCTTCCTCACCCTGACAGCAATGCATTCAGCACTAGACTTGGGAATTTATAACCAAAGGGCCAGGATTGGAAGGCACAGAGACATGTCTGGCTCTGAGATGCATTTTTGAGCCCTTTCTGGAGGAGGAGGCACTTCTCAGAGACAATCCTAAACACAGCACCACTGGCACCACCCATCACTGCCTCCTCTGGGAGCTGTGTTCTAGAAGGAAAGTGTTAATGAGTCATGCAAGAGGTAGATAATATTTCCCCCTGAATTCTAGAAAAGGTCTTGAAGGTTAAATAATAGAATGAGACTTGCAAAGCATTCCTGCTCCCCTCTGTCCATCCTGGATTCCATTCTCTGGAAGAAAGCTCTCTGCATTAGTGCTCCTGAGGATCTGCTCTAGATCTGCAGCACTGCCAGCACTGCCACCCAGATTGGGGGCACTGCTGAGTGCCACACAGCCCTCTGGGTCAGCTGTGGAACCTTAACAGGGATCACACTGGGGCACAAACCCAGCGAGTTGTGTGGCTCCCAGAATGCCTTTAAGGGGGCAAAATTCCAGCCCTTGCTCTCTGATTCAGCTTCCCAGCCTGCTGGGCTCTTACAAGGGATTGTAAACAAAGGTAATCAAGAAACATGAAGTGGGGCTTCAGCTCTGAGTTCACTTAGCAGTAACCCCTGTACTTTTTATTTTTGAACTGTAGGTTGAAAAATGGGGCAATATTTGCCTTGCCAATCTGTTACACAGTTCAGTTGTCTGTGGAGCACTTGGCAGTCCACTTAATGTGCACCATGAACACAATTATTCTCCTTCACAAGGATATGCTGAATGTAAACTGAGATTATCATGACTTGGACGCTGTGGTATTGGAAAGATGGTGCATGTCCAGATTGAGACACCGGGCTTCCGTTCTCTCCAAAAGTTTGCCAAGTATTGGGGCATTTTACCACAGAGGGAAAGATATGATGTGATAAATTGCCTTTTATGAGTGCTGCCAGTGCTTCATTATTTTTGTATTAGCATAGACAGTCTACAAGGCTGACTGCTTGACCCAGAGTAGTGTCTAAGAATTCCATAAATCTCTCATTTCCACGACGGAATGCCTGTAAGAAATTAACTTGACTCCTGCACTTATGAAGGTTTCTTCCTTTCTCTTCAAACTAAAATTAAAATATTTTATTGGAAAATGAACAGAAGATGCAAGTTATTCAGGAAATGCCTGAACTTCTTAACAGCTGTGAAGAAAGTGTCAGTTTCATAGTATGGTGCATATAATGAATCTATAGATCTTTGTATTATCATAAGTGTATAAAACTTATACTAAATCATACAGTAAGATCTAAACTATTGTTGTTATGCTGACTCTAATAAACTCTAACTGCCTGATGGAAATAAAAGAAAAATCAATTAATTCAGATGATCATTAGAGAGGGAACTAGTAGCAACTTTCAGATCAGGTTGTCCGCCTGTTCCTACAACACCTGTCCCTTTCATTTATTGAAAATTCATCAGCACTGGAAGCACCTGGGTCTAAATTTTATTCTGCAAATCTCTAGTTCTGCTTCTGACTGGTTGGTTAAAAAGCTATTCAGCCACTTTTGACCAGGCAGGCAGAGGAAAAGAGGCAGCTCTTTTAAAATAAACCCTACTGATACCTAGTGTCCATAACCATCCCAAAATGAAACCAACAAGGCACAACAGCTTGTGTACTGGAACCATACCCTGAGGCTGTATCCCTTTTCAAAGGACGCTCAGCGGTACCCATGGGATTCAGCACCCTGGAGAGAGCAAAGAGACCCTGCCCAACAACCCCCTGCCCTGCCCCAGACCCCCACCCACCCAAAAATCACATCTCACCACCCTGAGGCAACTAACACGGACTCCAAGCTCTGTTTTTCTCTCATTTTTATGAGTCCTGATGAGTCCGCAGCCACCCAAGGCACATCTCCTAGAAAAACCCTGCATTTTTAATTGCAGCAAGGATGCCATGTATTCAGCTTATCTTTGTGTGTGTGTGTGCATGTGTATGTGAAAAATCTCGGATAAGCAAATCACTTGTGTGGCTTAACTATTATTCCACATTTGTTCAGGGTACATTTCTGTTTTCCATGAAGAATGTACATATTCTGTGCCTCAGTCTCATCTTGGTATCCTGTCGCTATTTTGTGTTGTCTCCCACTGCAAGGAGGGGGGAGATGACAGCTGAAGAACCAGGTGAAAGAGCTGACAAAGAAGTGTGTTTTCTCTGCCAGAACTGGCAAAGGTTTTGATTCCATGACTTTTGCACCATAGTTCAGCAAAGTTCCAAGAGCACTAATTTCTATCAGAAAAATGCCAACATCACAGGGTCCTGATCCTGTTTGCTATTTGAGGCACTATGGGAAATCAAAAAATGACTATAACGCATTCCATGAAAGTCTTTTTAAGACTGAGGCAGCCAAATTCCACAGTTCTCATGTTATTCCACCTGGACCATCTTGTTGTGCAGTTTAAGTGCTCTTCACTAGGCCAGCAGAATTCTTCAATTATAAATCATAGTACAGCTTTATATAAAGCCACAGCATTGTCAGTATCTGGATAATTCTAAAGCAGATGAACTTACTTAAATAAACTGCTACCAAGTAGGGCAAAGTACCTGTTGTTATGCTTGTGTTGCATTAAAGGAAGACAAAATTACTGCATGAAATAGGTTCCCTATGGTCACTGCTGAAGAGGTAACCAGATAGGAGCCACAGAGAACCTTCAAATAATAAGAGGCAATATAAATTCTTGCATAGTGAACCTCAGCTGTTACTTGATTCCTTTCTTCAATTATATTAAGTGTCCCAGCATTGTTTGATTGGGTTTGTTTAAATCATTAGTGATGCACTGGAGGAAAAGGATACTGTTATTGGTTCTAGGGTTGTAAAAGAATACCATGAAAAGTGGGTGCTTATTTCAAGTATATAATCTGAAAAGATTGACTGAAGTAGAACTATTGCCTCAGGAGAGACTCTTTACATAGGAGCAGTGTGTTAGAACTGAAGAGGCAGTTTGAAAAGATGACAATGATCCTTTCAGGGTCAGTGCAGTTGGTCATTTTTACATTTACATGTATGAGTTTAAAAGTCAACTAAGACGTTTTATTAATTTTATCTAAAGTTTCCACAAAGCTTCTTTCCTGTGAGTCATGGGCTCTTTTATACAACCTTCAATTGATTACCAAGCTGATATTAAAGAGCAGTAAACTGACTTGAAATTCTTATCCACATTACCTTTTCTCTGGGCTAAGCTGCAGCCTCAGGCAGTAACTCTTCCGAAATTATTCACCTTATGCTCAAAGTGGAGCATATTTTGTTATTTCTTACTTCCATCTCCTGTAATTCTTTTGAGAGAGCTGTCTATTGCTTTCTCTGGCCGTTCTAAACCCCTCACTGCTTCCAGAGCACGTAACATGCAGTGCACATGTGCAGCATGACCAGCAAGTCAGGCCGACTGTGTTCTGCAGAGATTTAAAAAGCACAGCACGAAGGTTGGCCAAGGGTCTTCCCTCTGCATTCCAAGCAATCCCAATGAGCCAGGCTGACTTAGCTCTGCTACACACACAGGGGTGGAGAGCTCCCTGGTGAGCACCACCCCACCGCTCTGGGTGCTCAGAATGTCACCCAAGATGTTTCCAGCAGAGAAGCAGATCCTACATTCTTCCCAGAATTAACACATTCAGCTGGATATGATGAGCTCAGCAAAGGCATCTGAGGCACTTCGGTTCTGTGCACCTTTTGGAAATCCAGGACTGTGTTTAGCTTGGCAGAATCCAGGAAATCTAAATAAAGGGATCTGTGATAAGATCTGTTTAAAATTTGTTGTTGAAAAGAAGCTGCCTTGACAGTAAGGGTCGTGGAAGAAGGGAGTGAGCTTGAGAGCAATGTGTTCTAGCAACCAGAAGGTCTCATAAATGTGTCTAATGTTTCTTTTCTCCCAAAGCAGGAAGGTGTTCATTTGATGGTCATCTGGAGTAAAATTTACCAAAAGCAGCAGGGTGCTGAACATGGATCACCCTACTGAAAGCTGGCTTGAAAACAATAATTGTGACTTACTGGCTTCTTTTTAGGAAAACCAGGATAATTTGTAGAGGGTTTTAAAATAAATCAATAACCTTTGATACTGCAACCCAAGACGTGCAAGTGACCCACGCTGAAGTCATGAAACAGGAACTCCAAGCTAACACAGAACACCTGCAGCTGATCTTGTTCTGGGACTGGCACTACATGCTTTCAACAACAAAAGGTCTCTTCTTATGTTACCCTAATGTGGAAAATAAGATAAAATTCTGAGCGGCTTCTAAGTAAGAATATTCTCGTGACTATAGATCAGGACTTCAGAAGGTCAGTGAGACCTTCTGAAAGCATTGTTGAGTATTTGTAAAACGCACTAATTTTATTAAGTACCACTGCAAAGCAAGGAGTTCTCCAGCTCTGAACACTAACACCGCTCTCCATCTGGCATTCAAGTGCACAAACTGACTTGCACTTGTCTGTCCTGAGGATGTGACTTGCACAGTGTCTGTCCTGA
This sequence comes from Bombycilla garrulus, assembly GCA_013400315.1. Lineage (NCBI taxonomy): Eukaryota > Metazoa > Chordata > Aves > Passeriformes > Bombycillidae > Bombycilla > Bombycilla garrulus. The sequence continues at coordinate 265,079 of VXBU01007350.1, forward strand.
GGATGTATAGGAGCAGAGGGGTGTGGAAATACACAGCATTTCTCTCAGCCTCGGCAATGACTCATCATGGTGAGGGCAATGGGGTACAGCTGACACATGCTGAAAATTAAAATGCAAAGATTCGCTCTTCTTTAATTTTTGAATTAAAGTGAGTATTTATGAATGCATTATATGATACTCAGTGCCATTTTATATCCCAGCATGAGGAATGTATACCCTCTGGAGGTGTGTCCATGCACCTTACTACTGCTAACAATTCAATTTTTAGTTTAGGATAAAAAATCTTCAACTTTCAGGTTCAGGATAGATTCAACTTTTTTGGGTGCTCAAGCCCAAATGCTCACTCAGATGCCTTGCTGTCTTTGATCTCTGGACATGTTCACTTCAGAATTAACTTTGAGAATACAAAGATTTACATAATTTAAGTAATAAATCTTAGCTTTGAACATTTATCAGACACTGCTACTAAAAATTCCATCATCTCTTCCTTTGTCCTTTTTCAATCAGCTGTTAACAATGGATAGACATTCCATGCCTCAAAATTCATAAAATTACCAAAAATCCAGTGGAAATCTGTAATTGCCAAGTTTATACTTTAATTAGCAGTAGTCCTTACTCACTGTCCATCATTCATAATGCATTCTGACCAATAATTGTGCTAAAGTGGATGAAGTCATTTTGAGATGCTGTAATAGTAGGGGTAAAATACATTACAACTCTGTTGAAATACGGAACAAACATTAAAACTAGAACTCATGGGCACAGCCAGGGGCACAAGCACATTGCTACCAAAAAACCTAACTAACATCTGCACAAACATGTTCTCAGGCACAGGAAAAAGGCTGAAATTTAAGAAAAGCAGCTAGTCCAGATTTACACATGACAGCATCATCATCTTGTTTCCACGGGGAAAATGCTTCCAGGGATGAATCCATTTGTGTTTTCCTGAAAAAAATCTACAGAGCTTTGCTTACAGAGGCTGTTGAAAGATCCTATCCCCAGTTTGGGGAGACAAACAGCATGCAGTGTTTTATTTTTAGTTGTGAGGGGAAAAAAACTGACCAAGGGGAGCCCTCAGTGGGGTCTGCAGGTTATGCCCAATGAGAAATGGAGACACAGGAAGACTGGAAAGAGACAGAATTCTAGAATTGTTTAGGTTGGAAAAGACCCTTCAGATCATCCAGCCAAGCCATTAAACCAACACCACCCTGTCCACCAGACCAGTGGGGTCTGAACAAGAAGGAGAAGCCCAGTGCAGGAATATCCCCAGGGACATACTGGAAGGAAGACTAGATGGCTTCAGGTGGATTTAGGTGTTTATACTCTATGGCCCATCCCTTACAGGGATTGTAACAAGCAGTTTATTTATTTCCCTTTCCTCCCTCCAGACAGAGAGCATAAAGACTCCTGTAGATTCCAGGAGAGGAGTTCCCCAAAGCAGAATATGAAAACTGAAATGAAATTGAAGAAATGCATCAAGCCCAAGCCATTAAATAATACAGAACATTTATTTTTATTTGTATTTTTTTTTCTACCCTAGGAGCTGGTTTAAAATATGTAAATATTGCTTCAAAAGGATGAAAGATCCTCCTTCTGGGGGAACAAAGCACCCTCATAGCACATCCATTGCTTTTCAAAGGAATGAAACCCTCTTGGCAAATGTATTTGTGGGATCGGACTCACCAGGCCTGGCAAGCCCATGCTTTTTGACTTCTCTGTTAAAAGCATCACAGGTGGAGTCTTTGGTGAGATTTGGGATATCTGGGATCCCAATGTGATTATTTTTGACTGTCCTGGAACTGGTGGTAATGGTGTAGATGTTGCTTCTCGGGTATTTCCACATGCAACAAATTTCTTTCATCCCTCTTCTGAAGTTTGTATTATAGATGTAGAAGAGGGTTGGCTTAAAGGCTGAGGAACTGAAAGAGATCCAAGTGACGGCCAGGAAAAGCAAGGAGCTCTTCCTGTAGTCTGTTTCCTGTGGGTGCCACAATTGTACCATGAAGAAAGGGAGCCAGGACAGGAGAAAATTCAAGATAAAGATGATGAACATCTTGACAGTTTTCACTTCTCTTCTTGAGATAAGATTCATTGTCCTCCTGCCAGCTGAGTCCTCAGTGCCGCTTCTCCAAATGTAGATGAAGCGTTTCTGGTAGTAGATGACAATAAGGTGTGATAATGATGGGATCAAAAATATCAGCCCTGAAAGGTACACGACACCACATAAGACTCCTATCCAAGAACTGGGGAGAAAGAAGTTGCAGTGGTGGTCGCTGCTGGAGCCATAGAGAAAACAGGCCGGTGATGCAAACAGAGCACCACCGAGCCAAGAGGCCAGAATCATTTTTTTGGCTTTCCCCCTGGACACTTTGAAGCTCAGGGGGTAGACAATGGCGTAGTATCGATCCACGCTGATGGCGAGGAGCACGTAGATCTGGACCCCGGGCGTGAGGTACTGCACGTACCTGAGCAGCTGGCACGCGCCGCTGCCCAGCATCCACCGGCCCGAGCTCAGCTGCAGCAGCAGCAAGGGCGCGCTCCCCACGCTGCTCACCAGGTCTGCGCAGGCCAGGGACACCACAAAGTAGTTGGTGGTGGACTGGGTCCTCCTGCTCCTGCGGATCACTAAGCAAACGAGGAAGTTTCCCAAGACAGAGATCAGCCACAGCGCTCCCCAAACCACGCCGGCGGCCGCGATCTCCCCCGGCCTCAGCCTGTACTCTGCCCGAGAGTGGTTCCTGCCGGGGCCGGCTCCTGGGGCTGGGGGTTCTGCCATCTCGTAGCCAGCAGGAGGGGTGGAGGCTCTGGGGCTGCTCGTGTTCTGCAGCAGGAGCAGCGTGAGGAGAAGAACAGAACCACTCCTGTTATCCATCCTGTGAGCAAACTCGGCCACGTCTTGTGCTCAGGCTGCAGACAGAGAGGAGAGGAGAGAAAAGGTTTTGTTGAACAACTCTGTGTGAAAAGCCCAAAGTAATCAATAAAAGATAACTCTAAGTAGTCTCCATACTCCTTAGAGCAGTAGATTTCAGAGAAAAGGGTCAGAAATATATGGTAACACTGTGTGGCATGGCAGAGAACATTAAGTTTCATGCAGATTTTTAGGAATGGCCTGAGTACTTCAGACAGGCATTTCTGTCTGCAGAAAGATGAGTGTCCGTTTCTCACTGGAGACTGAGGTGCCATTTCACCAGTGCTGGTGAGCTGCAAACTGAGTGGGCAGAACATGCCCCACTGATCCCAGAAAAGAGCTGTGCTTCCTGTGTCTGTGGAAGTCTTAGAAAAGCAGACCAAGAGGGCCCCTGCACCTTTGACTTGACCCTGAGCTTTCATGCAGAAGGAAAATACTGAGGGAGGAGATCAGTGTCCTCAGACAGATGAGATGAGAGGTTGGGGGAGGGTTGGGGAACCCTTTTGAGTGGAGCCGCAACTTGTCAGCTGCACTCAGCTGCTGAGCATCTCTGTGCTCTGGAGAAAATCCAGGGAGATGGGGAATGTCCTTACCTTGGTCAGGAGCCTTCCATGCAGGCAGCAGCAAGGCTGACCCTTCACAGCAGGACCAGCCCGGAGGTTCTGCAGGTCTGTGGGTGACCCAGCGGACAACTGAAGGACTGCCAGAGGCAACTGACACCAACAGTCAACCGAGAACCCCCGCCCCTGATTTCGTAACAGAATTCTACATGCTGAGAATCACTGTGGCCCAAGTGCAGGACCCAGCACCGGGCCTTGCTGGCCCTCATCCCACACAGCCTGTCCAGGTCCCTCTGCAGAGCCTTCCTACCCTCCTGCAGATCAACAATTCCTGCACAAATTCGTGTCACCTGCTCGCCGCCCAAGAGGCACGGGCAACCCTCAGCCATGGTCGTTGATAACGGTACCAGACACAGCTGGCCTTGCCCAGCTCTGGGAAGGACAGTCACCTTTGGGAAGACACATTTTCCATGATAATAACATATTCCTTGATAAACATACAAACAGCCAAACCCTGTTCCCCTCCAATGCTCAGTAACTGGGGTGTTATGAACTGATTCACACTTTCAGAATTCCAGAACTTTAACACTCATTGTCTTGCTTGCCACCCCACACTCAAGCCCTGCAGGAAACAGAGTTTGCAATTCCATGCTGGTTTTATTCCCCCTCCTCCTCCTGCTGATTTATCCCAAGGCAGGAAGATGGCAAGTTCCTTTTCCTAAGCCTCTCTGAAATCAAATGCAATGGAAGAATGGAAAAGGCCTGGTAGCCAAATGGGAGAGGCCCTCTGTTGAAAATTCCTCAACAAATCAGCACTAACTTTTGCTGTAAAAGAGCCTTGAAATTCCTGGGGTCTTGGAGGCATTAACACTGGTATTTGCAGATCAGTGCTGGGCATGGTGTCACCGGAAGAGCAAAGAGCTCAGCAGCTCAGACTGCCATGGATATCCTCCCATTAAAGGCAGCAGGTGGTGAATGTATGGGAATGTGCTGCTTTCCAAATCTTGGAAAATGTTACTAAATATAAATGCCTCCTGTGGAACGTGGCCGTCGAGACAAGATATTGGACTCTGGGTTGGTTGTGCTGCAGCAGAGAGAAAAATTCAGTTACTAGTTTATCACTGAAAAGTCTCATTTGAAAGCAGGAAAGAAAAGGAATTGGACCAGTAAGTCAATTTTCCAGTAAGGAAAAACATTCAGAGGCATTCAATTCTCCTTGCTCCAATTCCACATGATGTTTGTCAATGTTTTGATTTCTAGATATAAACACATAGGTTTTTTCTGTTTACATGTTTTCCTTAGATTTTTTTTTCTCCTTGTACATTTCCTGTCCTTCAAGATGATATACTTGTATATTTTACACAAAATAAATACAACAGGGATAAAATTGAGCATATCTTTTTCAACTAGACTTGGAAATTGGTATTTCACTTCATTCTTAGTGAGTTCTAAGGCCCCGGCTCTGAGCAGTATCCATGTCTTTAATACAGGACTTTCCCGGCAGCTATTTAAATAACTTTTAATTTGAAGCTCTTTCACTGTGAAATATGAGTCAAAACCTTGAGTTCCTTTTGCACTGTATTTGCTAGAAAACTCACATTGTCATTCAGATGAGGTTTTTAGCATGTCTCAGATGCAGCCTAGCACAATTCAATTTGTTCTGCAACAAAAAAATGGGGGCTTGAAGGATCTTATGGGAAGAGGTGAATGTGAGAGACAGGAGGCTCTGGTGGAACATCATGAAGGAGAGATTAATGTCATCAAACTTTTAGCAGAAGATTTTGTTTACTAGTTTTAAGAAATACACAGTTTTTGCAGGACTGTGTCTTATCCTAGCAAATTTTGATGGCTATCCTGTTTTGATTTACAGCTTCACTGACTTAAACTTTTCTTCATTAGCTGCTGTCTAGATCTCCTGTTCTGAACTGTATCGTATGGCTGTTTTAACAAGTCCTCCTTCTCTTTGGTTCTGGGGGGAAAAAGTAAATTCTCCAAAAATAAATTGGAGGAGACTGAGAAGTTCTGTTTTTATTCATGAGGGGAAAAAACTTGACTTGGAGGAGACTTGAGGGGCCATCTCCTGCTGCCTCATGAGGGGAAGCAGGCGGGCAGCTCGGATCTCTGATCTCTGTGGCCAGGACAGGACCTGGGGAATGGCCTGAAGTTGTGTCAGAGGAGGTTTAGGCTGGATNCGGGGCCGGGATGGCGGCGCGGGCCGGGCGATGCTGCCGGGCCGGGCTGAGCTGCGGGGCTCTGCTGTCCCAGGCTGCGCTGTCCCGGGCCACGCCTCGCTGGGGACGCGCCGCTTTCTCCTCGGCGCCCGCGGTGAGCGGCAGGGATGGGCCGCAGCCCCGGGAAGGTGAGCGCGGGGTGCCCGGGGCGGTCGGGCTGCACCGCCGGCATGGCGGGGCGCANAGAAGAACCTCCCGGAGGGTGCTCAGGCACTGACCAGGCTCCCTATGGAATGGGCACGGCCCCAAGGCTGCCAGAGCTCCACGAGCATTTCGATAACGCTCCCAGGAACAGGGTGGGATTGTTGGAGTGTCTGTGCAGGACCAAGACACGTTTTCACCCCGGGATATTCCCAGTTCAGGGCTCCACGGCAGCGCTCAGCGCCAGAGCCCGGGATGCCTGCAGCTCTCCCCATGGCAGAGCAGCCCGGCGGAGCTCCGTGAGGGCGGCGCTCTGGTGTTCGCCATGCGGGGCCNTGGCTGGCCTCTGCCAACGGGAGCTGTGGCTCGGGGTTTGTCCGGCCTTTTCCCGGTGGGCATCTGGAGCACACTGGGTAGCTGAAAGCGCCTCTGAGCGATGCCCGGTGACACTGCAGTGCCTGAAGGTGTCCTGGCCTGAAATTACAGATGTTTGTAACAGAAACAGTAGGGTTGTTGTGATGTGTGTCTGTATGTGAAAGCAACACGAAGATGGTAGGTCGAGGGATAAGTGAATGATGAATGTTATCTGTTGGAGAGCCCTGAACGGAGGTACTGTTCGGTTAAGATTTTTGTAGCAAGAAGAGGATGAAGAGAAAAGGGTCCATAAAGTTCTCAGATAAGGAAAACAAACAACATGTGAAATTACACAATTTTTATGGGGTACGGTTATAAGACATATGAATGAGATAAAAAAGAACCCAAACATCCCTTCCTAAATCTCAGTCATTGCTTTTTGCTAAATATCTACAATCGATGAAATCTCTGAACTCAGACCAGAGACTTGAAAATAAATGTCATCACGTTCACCTTTTTATGTCTGAGGCCACATTATTCTGGTGGTGTTTTGAACAGTGGCGTTTTGAAGGGTTTTAGAGTTGGAGGAGGAAATTAAGACAGGCATGCAAAGATCAGTGTTTGCTTTGAAAATCCAGTCGTATTTGGTGACTTCATGCATCCCTAGGGGTCCCTCACCACAGCTCCAGGTGAAATCAGTGAGCTATGAAATAGAGCCAGGAAAAGGCCAAGCCTGAAACAGATTAAACTTTTTCACTTCCTGTTCCACCTTCTCTGGGACTGCCCAGTGAGTGGGATCAAGGTGTTTCTCACCCCCAGTTCAAGAAGAGAAACAATCCCATGTCCAAACCGTTCATGCAGGGGTTAGTTGTGCTGGAGAGTGGCACAGAAGAGGGTGTGAAGCTGTGCTGTCAGAAGGAAAGGATGGAGCCATAGAGCTCTCCTTTTGGAAACAGGAATTCTTAAGTTTATCCATCTTGTCCTGCTGGTGGAGAGTGAATTGTGACTGCTGTGTGGAGAAGAGGAAAGAGAGCATTGGAAAGTGTCCCTAATTCTTGTCCTCTGAGTATTTTTTTTATCTTTTTATCTTATTTTTTACAAAATTAATTAGTATTCTGCAGTTTTGAGTATCTGATCTTCCTCTTCTTCCATGTAAAGACTGAAGAGTATTACTGGATATTGTCACAAAGACAAAAAAGCCATACAGAATTATGCTGCATTTTTGCTCCCAAAGCTATTGAATAATTTATTTTTAAAATTTTTAGTTCATCTCCTTTGTTTTTTCTGCTTTCAGGTTCATTAAGGAGAAGAGGCAGGACACCACAGGTTGTAAGATCAGTAAGTACTGAAACTTACAGCTAGCTCAGGTGTTTGGGAAAGTTTTCTAAGTTGTTTGTTGTATCAATTTGCCCAGGAGTTCTGCAGTCATATCCTGGTAAAACAATCCCTTGGGACTGTTCCAGCACCTGCCTTTTGTAACCTTTTCAGTCTATGTTATCAAAAATCAAAAATACAACACTAAGCTGGTGGTTAACTTGCATTGTCACCATGTAGTGCAAGTCTGAAAAGTAAATTAAAGTTTAATTTCCAGTAATCCGGACATGTCAGTGTTGTTTTCTGCCTGGGTTTACAGGACTTGTGGTGGTTGCTTTCTGCCATAAAGTTTTTCTTTTTCTATGAGCATGTGACTGAAATAATGGACAGTTTTTGGAGGGTATAGGCTATTTCTGCAATGTACTGATAAACGGTCCCTACACTGGAATTTCTGTGGCAGGAAATTTCAGCATTATTAATTATGAACTGTTGCACGCCTATAGAATTCCAGAATTTTAGAACTCATTGTCTTGTCCCCCACCACATGTTCAGGCCCTTTAGGAAATAGAGTTTACAATTCTGTACTGGTTTGATTTTCCCTCCTGACTGATCCCCAGGCAGGAAGATGGCAAATTCTTCTTCCTAAGCATCTCTGCCATCAAATGCAGTGGAAGATAGGGAAAGGCCTGGCAGCTAAGATGGGAGGGGCTCTCTACCAAAAGTTCCTCTACAAATCAGCACTAACTGTTGCTGTAGAGGTGTCCTGAAATGTCCATCTGTGGGAATTGATTCCTGAAATCGTTGTTTGTTGTGTTGCTCCTGCCTTGTGTTTCATCCTCTGTATCTCCTGTCCCACCTGTCCCCTTTTCCTGTGATTAGGCTGCAGCTCCCAGGACGGAGAGGATGGCAGTGGATCAGGACTGGAGCAGTGTGTACCCAACAGCAGCTGCCTTCAAACCTGCCTCTGTGCCTCTCCCAATCCGGATGGGTTACCCCGTGAAGAGAGGAGTGCCTCCACCAAAAGAAGGCAACCTAGAACTTATCAAGGTGCCATGGCTGGGGGGGGTCACTTCTAAAGTTACTGTTCACCAAGGCTGCACTGCTTTGATTGGAATATTTGTTTTGGAGACCTGCTTTCTGTTATTAAATCACATAATCCTCTTGGATTTCTAAGTGGTAACAAAATTAAGTTAGTTAACAAGTGAGTGATATGAGGAGACTTTTTAGGATGATCATGCCTGTGACTTTTGTCACAGAATGAAGTCTTTCCCTAAATCAGACTTGAGAAGAGTCTGCTTTTATGAATATTTCCTTAAGCATGGTATACTCCCTTAGCAAATGTGAGAAGTGTAATCAGATTTCAGTAATGCCCATTCTCTTCTGATCAGGCAAAAAGCTATTATTTTGGTAACTCTTAATGTGTCTGTTTCAGATTCCCAATTTTTTGCATCTTACTCCTCCTGCAATTAAGAAGCACTGTGCAGCTCTTAAAGGTGAGGGGGAGGTTGAGGGGTTTTTTTATTTTTTTGCTTTTTTAGTTGGTTATTTTTTTCTTTTTAAACCATCTCTGGAAGTTTTCAGACAAAGCAAGATGTAACTGTGTGTGATGGAGGTGAGACACTTGTGGGGCTGGTCATGCAGCTGGCTGTGGCTGGTACAGCTTTCCTGCTGCTGCCACAAATCATCCAGCTGGCAGGAGATGAGTCTCAGGAGGTTGTCAGCACAACAGTAAGAATGAAACGTTACTTTTCCACGAGACCTTGCTTGAACTGATGAGTTGATAGTTCAGTGCTTTACAGAAGGGGAGTGACTCAGTGCTCAGAGAAGTCTGTGATTGAACCAGCCTTCAATCAGGAACCATTATGGGCTGCATTTAATGACCAAAAGGCTGTTAATATGAGACCCTCTGTGAGAGCAGGGTCTGCTGGGGAGGCACAGGATCTACTGGAGACCAGGAGCAAGCCTGTAAGGGGAACCTAATGAGGAGCTCAGGCAAAGGAAGCCTTTTTTGTGATGAGGGTGGTGAGACACTGGAAGAGCTTGCCCAGATGCTGAGGATACCCTGTCCTGGAAATGTTCACACTCAGGTTGGGCAGGGTTTTGAGCAGCTGAATCTACTAAAAAATCCCCACAGCAGGAGGGTCACTTCCAACCCAAACCATTCTATGATCCCACTTGGCAGTTGTGGGACTGCAGCTGCAGTGCTGTATCCTCTTTTGGGGGAGCCAGTACAGAGACATGGCAATATTGGAGCAAGTCTAGCAGAAACACTGCTAAAAACAAAATGAGTGTGGTTTCTAGGACTAGTGCTTTTAAAACACATATTGCAATACATTTGAAAGAAAAAAAAAAAAACAAAAAACAGCCAAATATACCAGACAGGTATTACTCAGAGTGTTTTCTCTTTATTGTACAGATTTCTGCACTGAGTGGCCAAGTGCTCTGGACAGTGATGAGAAATGTGAACAGCATTTCCCCATTGAAATTGAAACAGTAGATTATGTTTCTTCAGGGATTTCTATTCGGAATCCCAAAGCAAGAGTGGTGACTTTAAGAGTAAGTAGTAGTTCTGGTAAACAGCTTTTGCTTCAAACCCTGAAATGCTTGGCTTTGTTCTCCAAACCTGCAAGTGTGATCTGCTGTAAGGAAATGAGGGAAATGGAGGGAATTCAAAATCACACACAAATGAGTACGTCTGTGTGTTGCTGACCAAATCTCTCCATTCATATTGACTGGCCCTGGGACTTGTAAGGCATTGTGGGGATGTTTATTGTGCAGGTATATATTGTTTGAACACTCCCATTATTCTTGCCTTGTGTTAAGACTTCCAACGTGATACAATCCAAAGAAATTCTGCAAATGCATCCTGAGTAGCTCTCCTTGATAGAAGATGTGCCTGTCTCAGGTACTTCCAGAGTTCAGAGTTTGCATTTTCCAAGGAATTAAAGTTGTTTTCTCATTTTCCTGAAGGTTAAACTTTCTAGCCTGAATTTGGATGACCATGCCAAGAAGAAGCTCATTAAGCTCGTGGGAGAGCGGTACTGTCAGGAGACAGATGTGCTAACAATTACAACAGACAGGTGAGCTGCCAGAAAGAAACAACAATATTGTAGCCATGCCCACAGCAGAGAAAGGGCTGGGTGTATTCTAGTAATACCAGTTATTGTCTTGGTGAATTATTATGTTTTAAGGCTAAAATAGGACTTTATTAACACTACTCCTGTTATTAGCTGTTAAAAATAGGTTTTAAAAGAGTTCAGACTTAATGTATGTTGGATTCTACTTTTGCACAAGGGTCAAAGAACTTTCTAATATCTCCAGATTTGTAAATTCTTAGATATTGTATATTTTCCTGCTGACTTGCAGCTGCCCATTCTGTATTCTTATTACTCGTGCCTCCATAATATTATTCTTGGTTGTGTCCAATTGAGAAATACACAGGAATCAGCCACCCATTTCCTAAGATTGTCTACATTACACAGTAGAAAATTTGATGGTAGGTTTTAACCTTTTGTTCAAAAAAATGTTTCTGCATTTCCAGGTGTCCCCTAAGAAGACAGAACTATGATTATAGCATGCACCTGCTCACAGTTTTGTACCATGAATCCTGGGTAAGCAGTTGTGGCTCGACTCTCTTAATGTGCTCTCTGTCATATTTTCAAGTAAATAACCTTACAATTTTATTCTCTTCCAACTCACTTTTCTTCAGATTCACCCAAGAGAACATCTCGCAGGATTCCAAACTCCTTTCTGTTAATTAGAATATGTCTTTTCTTGGGCTCTTCCTGGGCTGCAGTAAACCATGGCTGTCATTTGGAAGTGTTGAATGCTCTCTCACACATGCTCTCTCAAGCTGGCTGCTTTTCTGAGCTCCCTCTTGCTCAGAAAAGGGATGGCCTTCCCACCTACTGACTTCAGATGTTCCTTTCACAGGGAATTCTTCACACTTGCCTCCTGTATTTTTTGTAGTTGTGTTGGTGCCCTTCAACAGTTTTACAGGCATTTTTTACAGGAAACAAGTGAGCAGTCTGAACTGGAATGGTTGTTGTTGGAAATCCACAGTAATATTTTGGATGACTGAACTTTGTTCAAATGTCCCATGTCACTATCACATTGTTTGAGACAGACAAAGCCTTCATCGTGTCCATAAGTCACTCTTACAGAAGTTGTGCCTTATCAACTGCTAAAACTCACACTGTTTACAGTTCTAGAGTAGGAAATGTCTGTATTCAGCATTTTTATGAATTGTTCTTGATTTTGATCAGCAGTGCTGATGGTAAGAACATCCTAAGGAGGGTGAGCCTTTCAGTGGCAGTTGCCTTGAAGGATAATTTTGTAATTGTAGACTGCATCAAATTAAATCTGTGGTGAAAGATAACATTTGCTGTAGATTTCAAGCACACATGGGTGTTTTTCTCCCCCACAGCATCACATTGCATTACAAACCTTAAATTAATGGCAGAGTAGTTTCCAGTATTAAGCAATGACAAGGGAGCTAGACAGTGCTCACTTTAATAATTTCAGACAAGCACCACAGCTGTGCTGGGCTCCAGCTTTAATTAGTGCTGGCAGACAGGGCTATGCAATATTGATATGGGAGTGTTCAGTGTGTGTTGAATATGCACAAGTCTCTTGCACTTTTATTACCTTTCATCCTCCACGTTAATATTTGATGAGTTCGTCAATCAGTTGTAATTGTCTTTGATTCCCATGAAAAGTTAATGGTTTCCTGAGACATGGGTTTTTATTTTGTGTGACATGTTTTGTTTTGTGGCATGGTTTTTTTCCCCCCTGATTAGGGATAATGCCTTTTAATAACTTGCTGAAAGATCATTTGGATCCATTTTGTAAACCATGAGCAAACAGTGTGTGGTTTATTTTCATTTACAGGAATGTTAATATTGGAGGGGGATGGAGAGGGCCTGGCCTTCTGTTTAGGCAGTAACATCAGTCCTGTTTGCAGAACTAATTGTAGGATTTGATGACTTTCCCAGCAGAGTAGTGGCTGATAGAATTGAATCAAAAGATGAGGGCAGTGTTCCATTCTTGCTACATGAAGGAAAGCTGGATCCATGTAACTTCTGCCCTCAAGCCTGAAAACTTTGCCCATGATCTCTTTAAATGTGGCAGAATGATTTACATTAATGTCTGGATTACTGGATTTTGTCCTTTGGAAGCATGTATAGGAGGAAAAGTTACATGCAAATATACATCAGGAAATGGAATTTCAAGTGTAATTATATTTTAGTTACCAGCGATGCATCATCCTTTTATTAGAGTTACAAATGCAATATCAGACCCATGAGTTCAGTTATTTTAAAACAGTCTTAAAAGTCTTCAAAACTTATTCTAAAATACTTGGAAATGTTTTGCTTCCTGTTCACTAGTTGTTCTAGTTATTAAGAATATCTATGTTTTATTAGCTTTCAAAATATATTAGATAGCTGATTTGCCCCAATTAGTAAGAATTGGAAAGTCTTTGGACTTTTTCTGTGATTCCTTTCAAATTATCTGCCAGGATTGTGCCTGGATTGGATTAATCAGTGAAAGAGTGAGAAATATTAGATAGATTATTGATCAGCAGCTTAACCAGTTGCATTTTTGCTGCCTTTAAGTGATGGTACTGCTTGAATGCTGTAACATCACTCAAAACCTGGATGTATTTTTATGGTATGAGTGGTTTTAAAGAGTTAGAGTTTGCTGCCCTCGAGTGGTTGAAAGGATCATGGATGGATTTCTTCACACAGCTTGGATTAATAGTTTATCACTCAGAAGTCCACTTCTGTTAGGAGTTGAAAGCAGGAATGAGAAGCAAATGCAACAGGATGTCAATTTTCCAGTAAGGAAAAACATTGAGAGTAATTAAATCCTTATTGCTCCAATTCCAAGTCATGTTTCAACATACACAAGATGAGGGAGAGTGAAGGATCTTGATTCAGCCTTGCAAAGCTGGGATTTTGAAAGATTACTGAAAAGTTGTCGTGGATTTTCTATTCTCCACTACTTCCTAGAGTAAGAAACAGAAAGGTGAGGGAAGGAGAAAAGTGAAGAATGGCAAACAGCTGGCACTGGAGGCTTAACTAAAATTTATCCATCAACCCTGCAGCTGTACAGCTTGGTGGAATTTCAGGGGAACTACTGTTGCATTTCTTTCTAGAGCTTTTAGTGGCAAGGCACTGTGGGATGCAGGGTCTATGTCTGCATGCTGAATGGGTATTTATATATGATCACTGGTGATAACACTCAAATCCATCATACAGCTTTTCTTTAGGCTTCATCTTCATTTTTTTCAACTACACTCATTTTAAGCCATTCCAAATAAACATAATTTTTACCACTTCATGTTGTGCCAGTAATAATTGGTAACAGCAGAATTTTGCAGCTTCATAGTGGGAGTTTACCTTGTGATTCAGCCTAAAACACATGAAGGGAAATGAGTCCACTGTTGAAACCTAAGCAGGTCTCTGGCTACTTAGGATTCCCAAGCTCATGTTAGGAACACTGGGAATGTTATGACATGAGGGTTGTAGAGTTGCAGTGGGAGGTGGAGGAGACACTCAAGTCTTGCTGAAGCTCCCTGGGCACCTTTTAGAATCACTGAAGATGTTCAGGGTAAATAATCCTTTTAAAATACCTGCTCTTTGCTAAACAGCCTTAAATATTTAACTGTTCAAACCACTGATGAGAAAATTAACCAACATGAGTCATGTTTTTAATTGTCCTCAAGATTTTTGTGTGCCACTAGAGAAATTTGAATTAAAATGTTTTCCCAAAAGGAAGATCAGCCTTTTTAATTTTAAGCTTCTGTATGACTGCAGCAACAAAATTCTGCAAGTTGAACAGGAGGCAGAAAAAACTCCCAGCACACTGGTGGTGAAATGCCTGCTTAAGAGATCCCAAATTCTTTCTTTCTTCTGTATTTTAAGGTACAATATAAAGTGAAGCTTTTTGTTAATAGCTCGCATCCTAAGTCTATTTTAGCATTCATACTCTTTCAGAATTCAGATTAAGCACTGTAAAGGCTTGTAAATCTCCCAAAATACTGGCTTAAACTGTAGCATAAAAGATTTGCTTAGAAACAAATCTTTATTTTATGGTGTTGAAAATCTTATGAAATCTTATGTTTATGGTGTTGAAAAAATAATTCTTTATATTTGCATTGGGAAGTGAAAAAATATCCTTTCTATACCCCTTTAGTCATAGGTTTAGATCCTTGACTTTTTGTGGAAAATTGTTTTCTGATGTTTTGCTTTGGTTTTTTTTTTTTTATTCTTATGGTAAGTGTTTTAAGAGGAAAAGGTTGGAAGTATCAGCTGAGTGCATCTTTAGCCAAGCTGGATAATACTGAGATTCTGTCTTATGTGTGATAGAATGAGGAAACCATTTTTAGTGAATTCTTATGTTTAGCCTGGTTCACAGAATGGGGATTCTAGGAAAACCTTATGCAATATTACACTTGGATTCCACTTCTCACAGCTTTATTTTTGTTTTTAAGACTGCAGTGTTCACTAACATGCTAAATCTTCAGGGGATGAAAATAATTCAACTAACACAATTTGAGTGATAAAGACCTAATTTTTGAACTTCATTTAATTGTCCTTATTAGTTTTATTCATAACACTTTAAACTGAGACTGCAACACGTGTTACATTCCCACTGTTCAGAGTTCATGGTGCTTGTGTACCTAGAGTATGTTTCCAATTGCCTATGTAATTCCACAGTCACTTTTCTCTTGCAATAATTCTGTTGAAAGGGTACCTAATTTTCACTGGATACAGTTAGTTTGCAAAAACAAATGGATTTGGAAATCTCCCCCTACTGTCAAATCCTTCTTGCCTTCAGCCTCACCTCCCACCACCACACAGATTTTATTTTAAAATCCATGTTGACAACATCATTCCTGCTGGGAAGGATTCCAAGAAATCAACACTCAACAGTTGCTTTAAAATCTTGCTTTGTATTGCTCAGAAAAGGTAGGGGAATCTTAATCTGTTTATTGGCATGCATCTCTGGAGTCCTGTGAGTTGCTGTGTGCAGAGAAGGGTTTTCCTGAAGAGATAAATGTAATACTGTCATTAGTCCTTGTTGTCTCTGCTGTGACTTAGAGGTGTTTAAAAGCCTCACAGGGACCTTTTGTTTGAACTTCAGACATGAGCTTGGTGCAGGCAGTGCCCAGGAGTGATACCCATATTCCCTTACTCCTGAGAAACCCTATCCCTGTGAGAGAGGCTTTGGCTTGAAAATCCTGTTGGAGTTCAGGGGAAGAAATGTCTTGGATAGCTACTGTGCAGATATCCAAGGGATGTGGAAAGCAGGATGCTGCTGTTAATTTAAAACTCTAAATCTCCACCCTGGATTGCAGGGTTTGTCAAACACTTCACTGTGCCCTCTTGTTCCATAAATGTTTCAGCAGTTCAGGGCTACAGGATGTCCTTTTGTTCCTGATTTTCCCCCTCTAGAAATCGAATGAGCTCCTTTTACTCCTGTGGTTTATTGTGTCCAGGGTTTAATGTCAGTCATATGAACCTTTGAGCAGGGTGAATTGCTGCTTCTGATTAAACATTTGGACTCAGCCTCAAAAGACAGGAGATGCCATTTACCAGGTGCAGGAAAATGGGAATGCAGCACTTGGGAAAATGTTTTAAATTCAGGTAGAGGAATCCAAGCACACAATAGTTGCAGAGTGAAAAAGAAATCTTGAGGCTTAATTGAAGTCAAACTGTGGTTTGACTGCAGCAGCCTTGATGCTAGTGGAAAGAATAAACTTCAAATAAACAAATAAAAACCAATACCAACACACAGACCCCACCTTACCTCTTTCCCAGAGAAGAAAAAACAAACAAAAAATACCCCAAACAACAAAAAACCCTCCTACCCTGACTTGCAAGAGGTTTTTTTGGTTCTATATAGCTAAAAATTTACTGAAGAGACCGTTTTGGTAAGTGATTTTAAAAAAGACAAAATCAGTATGATGCAAAAGCTTTACTATAAGTTTTCTCTGAATGTGTTTTTAGAGAAATGCAAGTTTTATTTAGATGTGATTTTATAACAATTGTAAGAAAAACATGAACAGCAAAACTAAACCCAAAATATTTCAAATTGGGATTCTTACATAGGTGAGGTAATATAAAGATATGACATACTGGTTACATCAGTAAAATACTAAATAATTATAAATACTCAAACATACAGCCTGCAATACGTAAAAATGCAAATATATCACTGTATTTATCGAAGTACAATAAAAAATAGGTTACAGCATTTGAAATATTCCTTAAAGATGTACTTTCAAGGCCTGCTGGAGAAATGAAAAGACAGAATTGATACAGAACAAATGTATTTACAGGCACTGGGATGGTGTCTTCTGTCGGTGTCCAGCCTGTGATCCTGTCTAATTTTGCAGCACCTTGTGGATAGAGATTCTATTGAGCAATTTATTTTGCAGGAAGAAGAAGAAATGGATTGATGGTGGTGCTTTTCTTCATGAATCACATCATGGGTTACTCACTGGCACTGTCTCACTCTGCCTCCACCAGCCAGTGTAGCCAGACCAGAACCCTGCGCTAGGGACATAATTCTGGGTGGCTGCTTCCAGAACTGCACTGTGAGGGCTCTTTAAAATGACTGCTTTAGCAAGGTTTTTAGTTACTCATTATGTACAGTCCATAAGCTTGTCCTCCCACTCTGACTCACCCAGCTGTATCTGCCACATACATAAAGAACCTGAAGAGTGGAGAAAGGAGCTCACCCCGCTCCTGCAGGCTTGAGTTACAACCCTGGACTGTAGAGGAGGAAATACCCTCCACCATGAGCAGGTTTTAAAGGGAATCGCTGTGAGAGATCAATTTCTTCAAATTATTGTTGCTTTCTTTCAGTTTTGGGTAGTTTTTAAAGTAGTGTGTTTTCTTTCAGAAAACTGAGAAGTGGGAGAGCGAGAAGTCTGAGGAGGACATGGAGGAGTACATCTGGGAAAACAGCCGCTCTCAGAAAAATGCCTTGGACACACTGCTTCGAATAAAAGCCTCAGAGAATGTCAGTAATGTCACCAAGGAGGAGCTGCTGGCCTCTGAAGTGGTTAAGAATTACAGAAACTCAGTCATGGCGCTTAAAAACGAAGGGGAAACAGAAAGTAACATGTCTCAGTACAAGGAATCTGTGAAGAAACTACTGAATATACAAGCATGAGAGCAGAGTCTGCAGGTACACCTGATCATTACAGAGATGTTCAGCTACTGTGTTCGCATTTCTTAGTGATATGGATGGAAAATTATTCAGAACCTGAACCAAAAAATGGAACTTAATGATGAGTTAAGTCCTGTCCATGAATCTTGTCCTTTGAATAAAGTATGTTTGGATTCATACTGGTAACAAGAATGTTTTATTCTGTATTTTGTTGGCATGGGAGATCCTGGTTCAGTCCTCTGCTTAATCACATTCTGATTTCTCACACTTCTCTGGACATTCAATCTAGAGCAACAATGTCAAAACTAATGAAATTAGTTAGGCTTCCAGTTCTGTTAATTAAAGGTCTGAAAATTAAGAGCTCTAAATGCTTTTTAAATGCCATTCAGATTTTTCCCTGTGTGTAAAATGAGGATAATGTTGCCTAAGTAGTCTGACTTGGAGATGTATTGAAGCACTCTGAACAGTTGAGGTTCTCAGTTGTTACTGTGAGGGCAAACACATATCCTATATAAAAGCACCTGTCTCTAAAATAATGGAGTAAAATAAGGTGGAAAATGAGATGGTAGTGGGAAAGTGAACCAGCAGATGTTGAGAAGATCCCAGAGTACCTGGGACAGGAAGAATGATGAGAGTTGTTGAGTTTGTAATAAGTAGGAATAGACTGAGCCTTGTTACCCTCAGGCCTGCTGACCTCTTGAATGTATCCAGGCTTTTCAGGGAAAAAGGAAAAAAGTTTGTAGCATCCTAAGTAGCACAGAGAGAAAGAATTATATGGACATTTATCTTATATTTGGTAATTTGTAATTGAAAGAAATTTATTTAAAATACTGGAATCACAAAACTTACCAAACCTTGAAAGGGCATAAATAATTCTTGCTTTTATTCTACCTTCCTGGCTTAGTAAGATTTCACCTTAGAGAGAAAGTCATTCTCTAGAAGGGGCAGAGGGAATTGAGACCTCTGCATACCTATAGAAAAGCTGCCCATGTGCCCTGCCAGCAGCACATTGAGAAGAAGCAGTGTAAGAATAAGGACATTGAAAGCTGGGGGGAATTGATTCCTGCAGTGTTCTGTGTGCTGGACTCACTCCCTGCTAGGATTTCTCACTGTGCGCTCTGTGTGTGCACACAGCCAAGGAGAGGATTTGTTCCCACTGCCAAAACACTGTCAGTTTAGGAAGGATTCTTCTTAGGTCAAGGCTGTTTTCATATGCTGAGAGACTGAGTTTAATGTAGCATTTTAATTCCTATGAGAATTTGCCAGAGCTGTAGTTAAGACTGAAAACGTTTGTACTGTAATCCCAATTTTGCACTGACTGACTTGGTTCTTTAGTAGTCCTTCTTTTTGGATGTGTATTAATGTAAAGTTTTAGCAGAAGCTTAATGCGGGGAAAGTTTCAGCTGTTACCAGGTTGCTCTTTTATCCAGGGACAATGAGGGTAATGTTTAAAATTCCCATTTGAAATGGGAACATCTGTGTAATTCCAGATCTCCTCTGAACAGCCGTGAAACCAGAACGCCTGAGGATGTGCAGTTGGACCCCAGAGAATGGTATGGCTGGTGCCTGGAGTTGTGCCTGGCTCTGTTCCAGAGGCTGTTTGGTTCTAGTGTGTGCCCAGGAGAAATGTGTTTCCTTAATTAGCTTTGTCAGTGCCTGCACAAGGGCTGCCAGCCTGGGCACCCAGTGGTGTGTACAAGGCTGGCAGGAGCAAGGCCCTGAAATGTCTTAAGAAACCCCAAAACCCCTAAGTCTGCTTTTCTGTACTCTGGACATGTGAGCACCTGAGAAAATCTTCTGCAGCAGAGAACATGCCAGTTTTCCTCTGCTTTTCACAGAGTGAACCTAAACAGAACTCTGGAAGTCGTGGCTGAAACAACAGTTTGACCTTACCAACAATAATGTCTGGTAGAAAGAATAGCACAGCAAGGGAAACTGATTTTTCCACTAGTTTCACAGCTAATTTATGGAACACCTAAAATGCACAGCTCTCTCTGAAGTGTTCAAGCCTAACTCATGTACATCCTGTCAATGTTTCAAGTAATACAGGCAGGATTTAAGGTGATTGTCTCCTTAAATCACCAAGTGTTTCTCCCAAAAACAGATTATACCTACTGGTCAAGAGCAATGTTGGGATAAAACTCATTACTTATGCTTGTGATTTTTACTGATGGTTTCTATGTTACAGTAGAGAACTTGTGTAATGCAGTGGGCAGGACAAAAGGCAGCTTGGATGCTATTTTGAGCTCTTGGATGTTCCTCCCTCCTTTTCTGCTTCTCCCTCTGAACTGTTTGGGTTTGAAGGTGACAGTACAGAATACCTGGGATCTTAACCCCTGTGGGAGTCTTCCCAACCTCAAGGATATGAAATACAGCACATATTTTTAAGAAGTAAACTACACATCTCTATTTTACTATATAATACTTTTGCATCATCCATCTCTCTGGAATCGTGTGCTGAAGCTTGAAAACTGAAGAGTTAGAGATTCAGCAGCTCTGCACTGGTCACTTTTTAATGTGTCTTGTACATTACAATGTCAATGACTGAGCTGTGCATCCCTCTGTGCACACCTGTGGGAACTTTCCTTTTATCCCCCATAGAAACATTCCAAAGAGAGGACATTTTTTCCCCTGTTTTCAGGCATAGTGTTGCTACAAGCACAAGGAAGGGCTAAAGGGACAGTGCTGTCCCAGACAGGGATGTGCAGTCTGGACAAATCATCTTGCTACCCATTTCTTGTTTACCTAAAATGTATTTATTTATTTATGACTCTCTTAGTCTGTAATAAAATAGCTCTGCTGTTGTGCTTGGTATAACCCTTTTTCTGCCATTTTTTTCCCTCTCTCTGTCAACAAACAAAGAAATCCCTTCAAAACATAATCTGGCTTTAATCATTCCCTGCTGTCCCAGAAGCATTTGCTCATGGGACAGATAGGAATTTTCACTTTGTCTCCTGTATCTTTTTCTGGTGAGAACTGAGGTCCCAGTTGCATGGTCCGATTCTTCTCCAGAACACCATATTGACGGAAAGACTCAAGGGAGCATCAGGGTACTCTGAAATGCACTCTGCAGTCACTAATCTGGAGATGGAAAAACAGGGAACCAGGAATGGCTGCAGGCAAAGAGTTACTTTCCTGAGAGTGAAGGGAGGTGAAAACCCTCCTTTTTGAAAGCAAGTGTTTAACTACCTATGACCTGCTCTATTTTAAAAAATCTTACAGCTGTATCCAGCCCATAAGATGAGCTTTTTCTTCTTTTTTTCCTTGACTCACTGAGGAAGCACTACTGATTTTACTGTCAGCAGATGCTCTGTGGGGCACTCAGGGCACACAGCTTGGCCTGAACTGGAAGAATGGACAATTAAGGACTTGGAGATATGGAATTAGTGCAAGTCTCAGGTAAGGAAGGGATTGCAATATGACAGAACCTGTCAGTTTTCAGCTGAACTCTGTAATAGTTATTTGAGAACAGTAATATCTTAATGGTACAGAGGAGAAAGATGATGGCCCACATTCACAGTTTGTTTCCATGCTGACACTCTTAAGTTCCCTAGACAGGCTTTTGTGGCTGCAAGTTCAACAACAGACCATAAATATATACATTATGGATTTAAGCATCTTCCCCTATCCTTGATGCATGATTAAATCATGACTTAAATAAAAAATGCATTCTCTGCAGCATTATAAATTAATGAGCGGGGGGCATTGTGTTACCATATTGCTGTCTCAAACTGCAAGTGTTACTTTGTGAAATAGGGAGAAGGACCTTAAGACCTCTTAAGTGCTCTCCTGTCTTCAAAAATAAAAAGCCTAATATGAAAAACAAATTCTGACACAAAGTGTGTATACCTCTGTGACTGAAGATAACAGAATATTCAGCAATGCTTGGCAAAACCCTAGGCTAAGAAAACTGAAACACATTATCCAGCTGAAACTATGGGGTAATATTTAGATGAAGATCATTTTTCTAATCTAAATTATATGAAGCTACCTGCATGTGAATTCTGTATCCTAAAAACAACATGCAATTATGTGGCAATAATAATTTTAGTATATTCCCAGATTTTCTGGAGAAATTATATTTGGAATGTAGTGCTGCAAGGTCTTGAAGTTTGAACTGCCTTCTCGGCAGCACTCGAGACTATAAAGTGAACACAAGCACAGTTTGGCTATATTCAGCATGAAGAAAGGCATCAAAAGGTACAGATCTAGCTCTTTACCTAGTGTTTCTCTGAGTTTAGGTTTAGCCTTTCTTTGGCAGAAAACATGATCATTTTGACCATTTCAAACAAAAAGTCCATTTCATAAGCCACTTGTGTATTCCTGCATTACATGGGATGTTTATTCATTTGGTAGCAAATCGATAAGCACGAAGATAACCATAGCAGGATTTCTCATGCAGTGAAATAATTCTCTGCCACACAGACATACCAACCCTGCAGCTGCACTGAACCTGGGGGAAGGTGTCACAGTGTTTGTCAGGCATCAGATTATGAAGCAAAATGCTTCAAACAGTGGGAGCTGTGAGTGGCCGCTTCCTACCTAAAGAGACAGGGAGCTGTGCTTCATCTGCCGAGAATTAAATCATAACCAAAATATTCTGAACTAATTTATCACTGGCTCTGTGAGAGAATAAGCTGGTGTATGGGGTGCATTTTCAAAATCATGTTTGTTCCAGAGCCAGGATGGTGTTTCACAGGTGCCCTCTGACAGGAACATATTTTATGTGCTGTCTGGACGTGGCTGTTCTTGTCCTTACGGGTTTATAGTGACCCCTCCTGAAGCTGCAGCGCCCGGCTGTGAGGGCAACGGTGCAACAGCACAGGCACAGGAGAGAGGAGCAGAAAACAACCGGGATCAGCCACACCCCCAAAGCTGCAGCTTCCCAGGCAGCTGCCTCGTTCTCCGAGGTGGAATTCCTGCCGCTGTAGCCCTTGGTTTCATTGAGGTGCTGCTTGCTGCTGTTCAGGCGAGGAGGGGTGGGCACGTGGGATAACACCTCGGCAGCCCTGGGGCTCAAAGCTGAGTGTGCAGTCTCGTCTGAGCTGGTGACCGACCTGCTGCTTGTCCTCTTGGCAAAAGCAATGTCTGCTGGGGAAGTTCCTGCCCTGGAATAGGCAGTGCCTTCGGTTCTCTGCACTGGCAGGCTCCAGCTTGGGGTGGGAGTGTTTGCTGGTAAGCCATGGCTCGGGGCAGCAGGTGGGGCTCGGAGCAGAGGAGAGCCTGACGTGGTGGCATTGTGATGTTGGCATCTTCCCCACCCAGGGGTCTTTGTGCTGTGCTGCCTCTCAGAGTTATTCACTGAGGAGTGAGCATTTGGCTCCTGGGATTTCAGTTTCTCAAAAACGAGAAGATCTGGATCAATCCCTATTAAATTAGGATAACGTTAGTTTATTGATAAAAGCTTGTCTGCACACCCACAGAAAGGATCCATGGAGACACAGGCAGGGCAGGGAGCACAAATCCCTTTTGGACTGGAGGTGTCACTGCCTCGGGTTATGGGACACCTTATGGGATGCAAGGGGAATGCATTTGGAGATTGCACACAACTTCCTATGGGATGCTTAGGGAAGGAACCAAATTGAGGAAAGGCTCCTGAGGGTAGGAAAATCCAGGAAAGCTCTGTGTGTGACAGTCTGCACCAGCAGCTGGTGGGAGGCTGCATCTTGAGGGCTCAAACATCCCAGTGACAGCAACTGCTGAGACTGGGGTCCAGACTGGGCACCGTGGGGTCCAGACTGGGCAGACTGAGAGCATCTCAGCCCAGCTGCTGGGAGACTTTGCATTGTACATATGTGTGTGTACGTGTATACATATTTATATATTTTCACGAACACAAAAAGCAGGATGAGGCTTTTGGTGCTCCCTGTGTTGGTGTGTTTGCCTTATGTGTTTGTCTGTGTTACCTCTGTGCTCATGTTGCACGTGCCTAATGAGAAGAAATGTTCAGCCTTGTTACTGCTTGGGTCTGGGGATGTGGAGCAGTCTCAGTCTCTCAGAGCTGGGAGGTATTTTTGCCAAGCACAGTACTGATGAGGTACTCAGAGCATGAATCTTGAGAGCAGGGTGTATCTTCAAGTTCCTTTCTCATTGAGTGGAAGAAAAGGGAGGGGAATATTCTCAGAAGTAGGTGTATTAATGAAAAAGGAAAGAAGGAAATCTTTTTTAGGGTTGTGCGTTACTTCAGGAGATCATTCAGCACAGCAGCTGACCTGGTATCATTTTAACATTTCCTAAAGCTGCTCTGTTTTCAGCCTTTATAAATGAAATGCTTAATTACCTGCTGTGATGTTGTACAAAATGACATCAACTCCAGCCTTTAGAATGCAGCTTTCCAAAGCTGGGCAAGACATGTGCAGGCAGTTCCTGTTCTCATGAATGGCTCCATGGTAGAACACTGCTAGATTGCAGGAGACTGGAACACATAAAGAACAAAGCTGAGCTTCTCAGCAGAATGACAATTGCATTTAGCATATTCTGATGTTATTTAACATCAGAACTTCATTATATTTGCCCAGAAGCAAATATAAAGTGGGAAGAGACCAGATCCTATGGTTCTCTCATTATCATATAAACTAATTGAGCATACAGTCAAATGAGGACTTCTCCTCTTATTTCACTAGAGCAGTCATATGATTTCTACTTCTCATTAAATAATAACTGATTTAAAGCCCTTTGAAATGCCCTCTAATGTCTCTGTTTTAGTTAAGACGGTAACACGTTTTGTTTGACTATATACAATGATAAAAAGGAGATTTCAAGTTACCATTTATTATCTCTAAGTATCTAGTCCCATATAGGGGAATATGAGAAAAAGTTTGTTGTTGAGATAGGAACAACCTTGCTGAAATGTATGCAATTTTTCTCACCTCATATTATTTAAGACAGAATTTGACTATTCCCAGGATTGCTGCTGGAAGTCACTTGTGTCACTGTCAGGTTGTGAAGGTCATATTTTTGCTCATAATTCAAAATATGATCAAAATTTACGTGGACTTTCTTTTAGTAGCTGGTACCTCACTTTTATCCTCCAAAACCATATCCAAACCCCTTTCCAGTCTGGAGAGTTTTGAAAATCTAGGCACCACAGACATGCAATTCATGTATCCTTATAAAATACACTCCTGTAGAGTACCAGTGCAGTGTGATACAGAGAAAGTACAAGGCTTAGGACAAATAATGATCTTGTTTATTTTTACTCTGAGCCTGAGTTTACCAGGCTAGAGAAAAGGGGAGGCCAGCTGAATAACTGCTATTATTTATAGCTATTACTTTAGTGTTACCTGGTTTGCATGGTATAAACATGGAATAAGAGAGTGCTTTCTCCAAGGAAATGAATATTCTTGTATTTCAGAGAAGGACAAACTGTGTGTCCCCTCCACTCTCCCTCCCACCACGTCCTAGTCTGGTGCCATACTCCATTAGGAGAATGCTGTTGGAATCACTGTCACTGGTTGTTCTCTACAGTAAATAGGGATGAATTCTGAAGAGTTAATCTCCTAATGTTGGTATTGCCTTCAAGCCTTGTACAGAGATCTGAAATTTCAAGGCAGACTCAAGATTTTAATGTGTTCATAGTCTAGTCTTCTAAAAAAAATACAGATTATCAATTTCCTTTCTATGGGACAACAGTTACAATGAACCTCTGCTTTCCTGCCTCGAAAAAAAATTATAGATCCTCCTTCCACCCCCTCTATTTCTTCTTCAAGTGAAGGACTGTTTATACAAACATTACCCCAAATGGGGGGTTCAGCGTGTGCCACGAACTTGCCGACTCACCGTTCCTCAGAAGGCAGCAGCTTCTGCTGCACTGCTGGGGGGAGATCTCTGCATAGCCCCTCAGTAGCCGGGCTCCCCTCCTGCGGGATTCCCGCAGGTCCAGCAGGAGCCCCGGGAAGCGCCGGATCCAGCAGTTCTGGTAGAAGGCCGTGGGCGAGCAGAGGCACTGCGACTGCCCCGCCAGAGCCAGCAGCAGCAGCGCTTGTGCCGCTGCCGCCAGCAGAGCCATGGCCCCGGGACAGGGCCTCAGGGAGCGCCCCTGTGCTCCAGGGGTGCGCGGAAAGCTGCTCCAGCACCGCAGACACCATCCCTGCAGGGCTGAGGATGCTGCCAGCTCTGCCGGGGGCGTGAGCCAGGGCGGGGTCTCCTGCAGGCAATGCCCGTGGTGCTGTTTGGGCAGCTGCTGAAAGAAAGCAGACATTTGATGAGCTACAGAAGCTTACAGGAGTTATTATTGCTGTTCTCTAACTGAATTATTTGGAGATGGGTTTTGAGACACAAAAGGGACA
Organism: Bombycilla garrulus; assembly: GCA_013400315.1. Taxonomy (NCBI): domain Eukaryota; kingdom Metazoa; phylum Chordata; class Aves; order Passeriformes; family Bombycillidae; genus Bombycilla; species Bombycilla garrulus. The sequence goes on from VXBU01007350.1 coordinate 291,057, forward strand.
GGTTGTTTTTAGTCATTCAGAGAACTCGTTTCTGTGGTCCCCTCTTTGTGTCTCTTGTCCTCAGACCAAACCACGCAGGCAACCTTGAGATTTGGTGAATAATAGCAAGCTCAGCACAGTGTCCCACATCACTTTGTTCAGGAACAGAGAAACATCTCACTTTGTTTCTGCACAAAGAAACAGCTCTGCCTAGGATCTGAACACTTTGAATTATCTGATGACTGCAGAAATTTGCCTTCTTTGCTAACAAATGAACCTCCAGCCAGAGGTGGAGGTAGGGATCTGTTCCTCTCCCTACACTGTTTTGATCTGCATAGTACAATTTTATTTGCAAATATCTAGAATCAGATGAACTCTCTGTGACTGGAGAGGGCTGGAACCTCCACTCAAGCTATAAGCACATTCTCCCCCAAATAAGTGTAAGAATATTGAGCAGTCCATACAAGGTTTTTCTGCTAGGAAAAGGTCAGAAAGAAAACACAGCTGACATACAGGGAGATGATTTTTCAAGCACCTGGTCTGAAACATGAAACTCCCTGGTTTTGTTTCTTAATAGCACCAAGTCTGATCCCTGCTTCCCACATTACATGCTTTTCATACAGAAAGGCCTTAAAATATTACAATATACAAGTTGATTTAAACCCAGTGAACTATATAGTGAGGTTGAGAGAGTTAGGTAGCAGTATGGTCTGCAATTAAAATTGGGTATTCAATATATAAGAATATTTTACACTGTGTTTTGTTTTTACCCTTAGAGATTAGACTCAAGGAATTTCCTCCTTTCCACATGAAGTATAGATCAGTTACATGGAGTGGGGAGAGCCTCAAACTCATTTTAATTCTTTAGTCATTACAGATGTTTGTTTTTGCAGAACTAGGCCTCCAATTTGGAAATGAACCGATAGGTGTAATATTTTGTTCCTTACACAGCTCACTGGAAGATAAAAAAGCCCAGAGCAGGTTAGCCCCTGTTGATCCAACAGCAAGGCCAAGGCATTATTTTATTAATTGGAACTATAATTAGGAATTTCCAAATAAATGTCTGTTGTGGGGAATACAATAATTAAACTGTTAAAAAGAGTTATTATTCAAGTAATTATTCAAGCCTCTATCCTGAAAAGCAGCTCTTGGCACTCGTGTTGTTTCATTTAGTTTTGGTAGCTGTGACAATCAGCACTTAAAACATTAAATACATTTTAAAATACCTCAGTGGAGTGCACAGGGAATCTTTTAGATATTTATCTACCATTACCACAAGCACTACTGACAGTGTATTTTTAAAAATATTTGTTTCAACTTTCCAAATATCCCAAGGTATCTCTTGACTTGGAACACACTCAACATTTTGAAAGATATGCCTGTATTTTGACATTGCATCCTGTATTTAGTATGTATTTAGTATTTATTTTATATCTGTTTTGTTCTGTATGATTTGCACGAAAAATGTTGATTTCTGATTGCTTTCCTCACTCCTACTCATCCTGTATCTCCAAGAAGAGAAACCTGGATGACTCTGAATAACATAGGGAACCATTTACAACGAGATTAAAAGTGTTCTTTCCTCCTCCTCTTTTCCTGAATAAATTTTAAGAAATAGCTGCAGGGAAACTTCCTTTTTAATGAAAGATAAAGTGATTGAAACAGGTAAATAAATGGCTGCTTTAGTTAATTTCCTTTAAAAACAGAAAACTATTACATTTATCCATCTTCTGCCAGCTTCCCCTTAATTTCACTTCGACTTTTCAATGGGAAATGTAAATTAGTGCTGAGATTTTAATTCACAGACATTTTGCAAGAAGGAAATCCCGAGCCTTACCTGCAACCCAGCGGCTGATTTTCCATGTGCTCTGCAAAGAGGGACCTGGAGGCTGTTACTGATACAGGGGAGTCTGCACAGCAGAGCAGCACTTCATGCTATTTAGGAACTCCGTTCATCCAACTCCTCACACTGAGTCCTGGAAAACAAAAAGGCAAGAGGTCCTGTTCCCTGTGAGAATATGAATGTTTTTCCAGGCCGTTCAGTAAAAGAGACATAAATGGACCTGCCACGCTGGAACAAAGTGATCTTTTTCTTGATCCTTGTTATAATCAGATGCAGTCCCCGGAGTTTCCCACCTGGGCTAGCAGTGAGAATGGCACAATCCAGGAGCTTCCCAGCACAAAGGATTCATCATCAGGCATTAACTCTTTTATTGCCAAACAGTAACAAAAGCTGACACTTTTTCCATATGAAGTAACAGACGTGTCTTGATTTTTGGAACCATAGTTAGCTTTTATGGAATATATGGCTCTATCACTCAGAATATGGAAAGACCAGAAAGGATCTATTTAGTTGTAGAATTATGGAATGGTTTGGGTTGGAAGGAAGCTCAAAGCTTACCTATTCCCACCCTCCTGCCATGGGCAGGGCACCTTCCACTGTCCCAGGTTGCTCAGAGCCCCATCCAGCCTGGCCTGGAACACTGCCAGGGATGGGGCAGCCACAGCTGCTCTGGGAAACCTGTGCCAGGGCCTCAGCACCCTCACAGGGAACAATTCCTTCCTGATATCCAATCTAACCCTGCTCTGTGTCAGTGTGAAGCCATTCCCCCTTGTCCTGTCTCTCCAGGCCCTTGTCAAGAGTCTCTCTCCATCTTTCCTGTGGCTCCCTTCAGGCACTGCAAGATCACGATGGGTTGCACTGAGCTCTTCTCTTCTCCAGGCATTGTGTGACAGAGCAGTTGGAAGGTGACAAGCTGGGAAGTGAGACCCAAGCAGTTTCCCAGGTGAGGTATGAACCTGCTCAAGCCCTCCTGTGAATGTCAGTAATGAATTTAATGAAATGCGCGGTATTATCCCATGTGACATCAGCATGACGTTCCCTGCCTGTGTTGTGCTCCACATAAGTAAACTGAATTTCAGGCCTGTGTTAAAATCATCTTTTTATCTCATTTTTCTGAGATATGCATATGTATTTTCCCTTTATTACAGTAGTGGTAAGATCAAAGTTTTAAGTAAGCCAAATATACTGATAATTTCAGAATATGTCACTGTAACTCTGTTAAAATATAAAAGTTATAAAAGACTAATGTAATGAATCATGAAATAATGAAATGTAAATATGTGGAAAAAAACAAACCAAGACTTTGACGTTATTCAAAGAATGTGCTTGCTTTCTTTCTCCTTTAAAATTTTCCTGGAAATCAAAACACTCTTGCAAAATATCGAAAGTCGAACAAAACAGGATTTTTTGAGAGAACTGTTTTGACAAAAACAGCTGTTAGTGGTCAGGTTTTGGTTTGGAGCAATGTATCACATTTTTTTAATGACTCTGACCTTCTCCGAGGTTAGGGACAATTGTATCCAAAGATTCTGGTTTCAGTCCCATCCCAGCAACGTGGTAAAAAGAGGTGAAATATTACTGTTTCTCTTCCTGGGGCTTCAAGCAAACCATTTTTTAAACCCTTGTTTTCACGGATTGCCAGGCCCTGAGATTCTCTTGGCTTCAGACTAATTCTGGCCAAACTCTGCACCAAGGCTGGGATCTGTGTGTTCAAGCAAAGAGCAACACAAGTCTTAGCCAGATTAGATTTATACAAATATAGATCTAGTGGCATTGCAGATTAACTTGAGCCAAGTTTTATGACAAAAGGCACAATGTTTAGCAAACACTAAGGAACAGATGCTGATTTATGGCAGAACTTGAACTAGGCAAAGGGGATGAAGTTTCAATCTTGTGGTGAATTTCACAGAGCTGGATACTGAGTGGAAGTCTTCCATGTGGATTACCATTCATCTTACCTAGTTATTATGTACTAAACTTCAGCTCTGTCTGTCTGCACCAGGATTAAAAAACTATCTGCTGTTTTAAAAGCACCCAGGCACAGCTGCACAAGCAATTCCTGGCTGTGGATGCACAATGCATTTGTGCAGAGCAAACATCCCTAACAGGAGGCACAGCAGCAGGCAGAGCACTCCAGCAGCCTGACCCCCATTCAGGTTTTGTCAGGGAACATTCATTTCACCTGAGGGAGTTTCAAGGAAATTCCTTACTGGGTCTGTGGTGTAAAAAATGGGCCAGGTTGAAGGCCACTGCAAGGATTTACACTCTTCCACCTCCACTCTGCTGTCTGGTGCCTGGAGTTGCTCATGATCCACAGAGAATGGCAACCACACAGAGACTCTTGGGACGGCTTTTCTGCTGCCCAGAGAGCTCAGGAGCACACACACACTTTGGTATTACTCATTCAGATGGGACTAATAAGTACTTGATAATAAAGAATCTGCTTTCAAAAAACATGCCACTCCAAGTATCTTTTCAGTAGTGCTGCAACATTCCTTTATTGCAAGGAATAAATAAACAGCACATTAAAAGCAGAAAAAAGAAACAGAAAATATTAGGGAATTATGTCTGAGCAAGTGCTATTAAAAATAAGAATGCTCTTTTTTTCTTTTTCATAGCATTGCTAATGGCACTGGATCAGAAGTGCTTTGTTTGGCTGCGAATCTGAAAAGAGAAATTACCTTTATTTAGCAGGTCATCCTTCACAAATGCTAGAGTTCAGCTGAAGTAAAATTATGCTCTGGTCAGTTCCTCTCAGAAATGTCAACATCCTTTAGAACACAGAAATTTTTAATGCGGAAATACTGCAGGATAAGTTCTATGTTCCATAGACCCTTACTTTGTATCCTGTGACAGGGAAAATACTGAACAATGGCAGCAGTTGGCAAATCCTCTCCAAAAGACCAATTCCTGTCTTGAGTAATTCCCCCATTACTCCATGAACTGTTCCCTGGCGGTGCAGTACAATTCCCTGGCGTCTCAGAGGGCATAGTGTGGCACTTTGTGTTTTATATTAGATAGCATGGATACTTTAAATGTCCCCAGATTCAGTCCCAGTTCACACTTTAGACTAATAAAGCTGAAAGGAATTCAATTTTTCCACTGTTTTTTTTTTTTTTTTTTTTACTCAGTGTGGTTCTTTCCTCAGAGCACTCAGGTCAGTGTTACTCTATGGTTCTCGAATATTATCCAGTCTCTCTGGCTTTGCTTTTCTTGTCTTTGTAGCAGTAACTCCTCCTGAGTCTCTGTGATTCCTTGCTTTTGCTATGCTGGGAAAGTCAGAGGGCTACAGAAATGTGTGCCCAGGCAGAGAAAGCTCAAATTCTCTGTGTCATGGCTGAATGGCCTGTTACAATGGAGTTGCTGTATGAAAAAAGCTTCTTCCATTTCCACATCTTTTTAAAAGAAAAGAGATCTCTCCTCAGCCTTGGAAGTAATTCAGACACTAACTACAAGCAAATAGTTCAGGCAACAGACACAGGGAAAAATTATGTAGCACAAATGCCAACACAACCCTGGAGCATGAGAGCCTTTACTGACACTCTCTGGTGTCTGCACAGTCCCTTTGTTGGCACTTGAGAACCCTTTTTCTTGGTATCAATATGGCTCTCAGGTACTGTAAAGAGAGGCCTGAACTGTCTGAACAGCTTGAAGACTTTGCCCCAGGAGCCAAAGTCTACAAGACAGGTATTGAAATGCTGAGCAGAGTTACCTTTGTCTTCCTCTCTGAGTGTCTTGTTCTTCAGGGCATGTTTTTTTATCATAAACTCATTTAACATCTACCATTATTGTTTTCATGTTTAATGCTTCAGCATGTTCTTGAAGGATTATAGATATTCATATGATAGTCCTTCATATTTGTTTCAAAGATCATGCAAATCTTTTATGGCTCTGAACTACACATTTTGGCTTTGTAGCTCTAGAAATAGAGTTCCAACTCTGGAAAATACATTTCTTATTCACTTAAGGTACAACCAAAATGACTGCTGGTGAAACAGCAAAGCCTTTTCTTTGATTCCAGTATAATAATATGTATTATTGATCTTAGAATAAACCAGTATAGCAGTAGAGTGGAAGACAGACAAAATTATCTCCACAAAAGTGGAACAAAGGAGTAGCCCTTGCCTTGGTGCATTTGCAGTGTGAGTTCTCTGTAAGCACATCACACAGACTGACTGGTGAGTGCAATAAAAAACAAGGGGCCTGCCCTGTCAGCACACTCTGGCTTAGCACAACTGCCCAGACCTGAGCCTGGAAAAAGCAGAGAAATGACAATCAGCCCGGTAAAAACAACTGGGAAAGGCAGCAGGCTTTTTGTAGAAGTGGCTGCTCAGCACTGCTGACCCCTTGGGCCCGTGAGAGCTCCTGGGAGTCAGTGCCCTCGAAAGTTTGCTGGCAGGAATAAAACTCTTGTACATGCCAGAAGTGATCCAGCTCATTAACAAAGCTCATGGGCTGTGAGGAAAGAGGACTGGAAATCCCAGGCAGAGTGGCAGGCATTGGCTCATCTGGCAACATATGGCCAGAGGAGAAATATTCCATCCACCCAGGCTGTGGTGTCAACATTTTGAGGCTGAACTTACCATAACTGAGTACATGGAAAAAAACAATCACCAATTAGGAGCTAACTTACAAATCCATGAAACACAAGAGATTCTAAAGCAGATGTCCAAAGATGGCAATCCTGCTGTGTTACAACAGGACAGCTTGCTGGCCATGCCAAACATGAGATCTGTTTTCCTCGGCACTAATAATGATTACAATTGCTTGAAATGCCTGCCTGTGGGAATTAAAGGAGAAGAAGGAATTAAGGGTTGGACTCCTACTGAGGTGGTGAGATACTTTTTGTGTGTGATAATCTTTTGAAGGCTGAACCTGAAGCAGAGAAAAAAAAACCAGCCGAGTGCTCATACTTAAAACTTCAACTAGGTGTAAGAAACTCAAAAAGCAACATCTTGTGGTTCTTCATTAAGAACAGAAGACAGGAAAGTGGAATTTGAATATTAATTAAATAATGAGGAAGACAAAAAGAGGAACACAAACCAAGCAAACAGTGAAACACGTTAGTAGGAAAGAGAAGGTGAGAGGTGATGGTGACCCAGCTAGTGAAGGCTGCTGAAGAGACCTCTTTGGGTCTGGTTGAGATCCTATGTTAAAGGATTTCAGAACATGAAATGGGCCCCTCGAAAGCAAGATTTTGAAGATGCTTTGAAGCGAGGTGGAAAAAAAACGTGCGCAGAAATCTACCTCATCTCAAATAATGCTTTGATAAAAGTCAGCAGAAAAGAACACCTGTCACTGAGGTTGACATTTGTGTCATCTCTGGGCCAGAGTTAAGAAGCTGGAGATCAACAAAGCAGTGATAAAAGATCATGATCATGTCATAGAGGAAATACTAAAAAGTAAACAACCCTGTCTTCCTTAAAAGACAGGGGAAAAAAAAATCCCACAAAACAGACTAATACCATAGAAATGTTTTAATTTGTGTGTGTGTGTGGGGGAAGATCCCTTCTGAGCAGTGAAAATAGGGAGTTGTCTGAAAACTAAGCAAGCTGCACAAACTGGACATGCATGAGTCACACTACTGCTAAAGGGAAAGATTTTCTATGGTCTGCAATATTCGAAAGAAATATCTTTATAAAGATAAAAAATATATTTTAAGCATCTTTATAGTAAGTATCAGCATATAAGAATACAAGCATGACAGACTTCTCATCTGTTTCGGCAGGTTGTAAGGTTTCCTAAAATAAAGGACTGTCATTGTGTTTGACGAATATAACAAGGCAAACAGCAAATCTGTCAATTTACCCTTGCCCAAGATGTTTAGTTGTTAATTTGCTTTTTCCTTATTCACGTCAAACAGAGGACTGAGCCACTGGTGTGTAGCTCACTCACATGTCCTGTTCCAGGAACTTAGTTTAAACAGAAAAGATGGTGCAGCAGAACAGGTTATGCGATGCCTTCACAGGGCTGGGACACGCAGGGAAGTCAGAGCAGAGCCGTGGATCACACTTGCCATTCCCGAGTCCCACCGCTGCTCTGCCGAGCCCGGCGGGATTCAGCTGGGGCAGGGATGCGATGGCACCGGGCTGGCTGTGCCGCTCCTCCTCCGCCGTGCCCGGATCCAGGCACACGCACGCTGCTCCTTCCCCGCGCTGTGGCTCGGGAATGCTGCCCCTCGCCAGGGATGCGGCGGTACATTTATGGCAAGGGGTTAGAGCTGCGCCTGCAGCTGCGATCCCGGCCCAAATCAGGAGAGGGGAGCACCAGGGGGGATCGCTGCGCCTCTGGGCTGTGCCCTGGAGCCCAGCGTCGGCATTTCCACCGTGTCCCTGACACTCACCCAGCCTGGGCCCGGGGGATGCCCTGACGGCCCCCCCGGCGGGCAGCGCCGGAGCGCTCAACATTGCCTTTTTCGGGCTTTTTTTTCTCTTTCCTCCCTGTGCGCGGTTTTGGTTTTTGTGTTTTTGTTTTTTTTTTTTTTTTTTCTTCCCCTTGTCACTCCTTGCAGAGCCGGAGCGGCGGCGGCGCTTCCCGGCATCCGGGGCCGCTCCGCCCATCCCGGCCCGGCCCGGCCCGTCCTGTCCCATCCCGGCCGGCGGAGGAGGAGCCGGCGCGGCGGCTCCGGCCGGGCTGAGGCGCGGCCAGGCCCGCGGTGAGCNAGTGCTACCCGGTGTGCAAGAGGAAGCTGATCGAGCAGAGCGACTATTTCCGAGCGCTCTACCGCTCGGGAATGCGGGAGGCAGGACAGGGCCAGGAGGAGCAGCTGCTGCGCGGGGGGCTGAGCGCCCTGGGGCTGGAGCTGGTGCTGGACTTCATCAACACGTCCTGCCTGGCCAGGCTGGAGCAGGAGGAGGGCGGCGAGGAGGAGCCGCCGCTGCTGGAGGAGCTGGTGGAGGCCGCGTCCTACCTGCAGGTCACGCCCCTGCTGCGGCTGCTGCTGTCGCAGGTGCGGCTGGGCAACTGCTTCGAGCTGCACCGCCTGGCGCAGGTGTACGGCCTGCAGGACCTGCACGACGCCTGCCTGGACTTCATGGCCGCGCACTACCACCAGGTGCTGCGCAGGCCCGACGCCCGCCCGCACCTCCTGCTGCCCCCGGCGCTGCAGCAGCAGCTGCGGGAGCGGCGCATGAGGGGCACGGCCACGCTCCTGCTGCTCGGGGACTTCATGGGCGCCTGCCCGCCGGGGCTGCCCGCCGGCTGGCACCCCGCGGGGGACGCGCCCTGGGCCATGCTGCGGTACGACGAGGAGGCGCGGCGGTGGCTGCCGCTGGCCAACAACCTGCCCGCCGACCTGGTGAGCGTCCGCGGCTACGGCTCGGCCACGCTGGACAATTACCTGTTCATCGTCGGCGGCTACCGCATCACCAGCCAGGAGATCTCGGCCGCGCACTGCTACAACCCGTGCCTGAACGAGTGGAGCCAGCTGGCCTCGATGAACCAGAAGAGGTAACCCCTGCTCCCTGGGGTACACCTGTGTCCCTGGCTGGTGTCGAGATAGGTCCTGTTGAGCCACGTGGTGCTGGCTTAACCATAGGGACCTCTCTGTGCTCTGAACCACCAAACAAGCCCAACGAGAAAATTCCTTTCCTGCTTTCTTTGTGGTGTATTGCGACTCCAGATAAGTATGTGGCAAGCTTTCCTGCTCTTAGTGGGGATGTACAGACTATACCAGAGCTGGAGATGGCCAGAACAGTTGCAGCAGTTTCCCAGTGGTTTGTACTTTTTAAAAATCTGAATGCTTTGTAGGCCCGCACTTCAGTGAAATACCAGAAAAACGTCAGGAAGATAGTGAGAAATTTCTCACTTCATGGGAGTATTTGAATCTGGGAATCATTCATCGTTTTGACAGTTTTTCTTTTTTACCTTTATACTTTTGAACCGTCTATTACACACTGATGTTTTAGTTTGCGTTCAGAAACACTTGTGTAATTTATACTTGGAAGAGTAATAGAGACCTAGCCTTGAGGAGGGCCCAAGTAGAGAGGCCTTCTCCCTGGCCAAGGCTGTGGCTCCTCTACCTTAACCACACTTCGGAGTTATAAAAACAAAGGCTTTCATTTCACTGAAACAAACTGGCTTTGTTTCCAACATGAACTTCCTCTTTGTTTCCATTTTAGTAAAATTATTTTAAATTTTATCTTTTCTCTCTGAAAAAGTAAGGAGGCCAAAATTCCCTATAGAATAGAGATCCTTTTCTCTATGCAGTAAATTGGAAGAGCATGCACAGACACCCAAGCCATTGGCACAAATGCTTTGTATCTGAGTATTTAAACTGCAGTCTCCATTCCTGACTCTTAGCTTTTGCCACCTAAACCCCCTCAAAACAGCAATTTGACCTAAAATTCAGTTTTTCCCAATTCACCTTTTTTTCCCCTACACTTCTTGTATTGTGAGAATTTTACTGAAATAATCACCTCCCTAATCATTCATCACAACTGGTCAGAAACCGTTTTTCTCAGTGTTTCTGACTGCTTGGAACGACGCTGGGAAAAGTTTCATTTGTAAAATGAATGTTTTGCTTTTAAACGCTACAAACACCTTTTCTTACAGACTTGTTTCTGAGAGGCTGGGCCTGTAGCAGAGTTCCCTGAGGTGCCTGGGGAACTGAGATGTTTTAGATGGCTTCATTTGACATCAGGAGCTGTGTGATCGGGGTTGGGAGCACTTGGCCTGGCTAGAAAAGGAGAATAGGGTCAGCCCACAGCGTCTCCTGTGGAAATTAACTTCATCACAGGAGTCCCACCTTGATCAAGCCACAAGATTCTGTTTGTGTGATGTCTATAGAAAGAGAGCTGTTAGTATGTGTGTTGACTCTGCAGCATGGGTTTTTAAAAATACCTTTTCAAGGCCCGTTTTGCGCCTTACAGTTTCTGTATTCAAACTCTAGATCAGCCTTTTTTTCCTCCACGCTTGCCCTTTTTGGTTTTTGCTACGATGTATAATCATTATACCTGAAATAAACGCATGGATATTTTCTCCTATTACTGTTTTCAGTGGTGTTGCCACACCAATTTAATCTTCAGACCCATCACAGGTGACAGCAAGGTGTTCCTTAGAATAGAATTTCACATTGGCCATTTACTGCAGAAAGGCAGAAGGCAAATGGATATTTTTTGGAATAGTCTCTAGACTTACATTCTGTGGTAGTTATTGCAGACCAAAAAAGTACCCAGGATTACACCTGCAAAGTAGCAGTGAGGATGTTGCTCTCTGAGGAACTGGGGGATCTTTTTTTCATGGAAACTCAGCTGACCCCTTCTCAAAACACATTTCTGATTTTACCAGCTTCATGGAGTCTCAACTCTGCAGTTAATTACAGCTTTTTTATCTGATACAGCACGTCAGCTCCCTCTTGACCTGCTTGGTGTTTTGTGGCAGGGAGGGATGGCCTGTGCCCTAGGAGCCAAGAGCAGGGCCATTTTTACTGTGAGGGGTTTGCATGCTACATGTGCAGTGCTGATGCCTGTCTGCCACACATCTGTGCTGCAATTGGAGCTGCAGTTTGCTTGGCATTGTATTTTTAGTTTGTTATCCTGTAGTAAAATAAGCAGGGTGGTTGCCCAGACTTCTGCTTAGGAATTATAGCCATGTGACTGGCTGGCAAATGAATTTATGTCAGCTGATATAATTACATCCCACGGGTGAAATTCGACATACCTTCAGGGAGGGCTCTAGTTTCCATTGAAGCTGGTTTGACTTCAGACAGCAGAGGATCTGGATTTGTCCTGCATGAGTGACTGCATGTGTTGGCCTCGAGGGAAGGCTGAGGAGTTGTGGGTATAAATTTCCTGCTCTACTGTTCAGATAAGAGTTTTCTGCCCTAAACAGACCTTCTGAGTTCTATGGTATTTTTATCATGAATTATTTCCATTGTCATAATGGAGACTCACAGGGTGCTAGGATCCTTTCCACGTGCTTAGATGAAACACTCTTAAGTTACTTCTAAGTAGAAGACAAAAGCAACCTGAATGTTTAGCAGCCATACTGGTTTGGTTCTTCACTGTTGGCTTTCTTTTCAGGTGTACAGGTCTTAAAACTTTAGTTTCAAACTTTTTTGCAATATGCAGCTCCTGTATAATGTTTTTGTGATGCCCCCAGGAACTTCAGAGAGTGTTATTCCCAATTTATGCATACCCAAGGGGGATAAAATCATGTGCTCGGGCTCACAAAGGAAATCTGTCACTGAGCATGGAATTTCTCATCGTCTGAGTGCTAAATCCAGTGCTGATCACAAACGGTCCACAACAGATCATGTTTTCTAGACCTTTTCATTCTAGAGGTGTTTCTGTACTTGGAATTCTCAAGAGAGAGAACAACCTGAACTTTTTAATAGAAGCAGCTCTGTGTTTGTGTGGCCCGAGATCACTTGTGGTCTTTGGAGTCAGAAAGGTAACAAAGTGCATAGGGGACTGTTGCAGTAATGTCCTTGAATACCTTTCCAAACATTTTTCTTTTTTTTTTTATTTTTTTAAGTGAACACTGTTGAAATTTGGTATTTAAAAATTATAGGATTTCTACTGCATGTGCCAAATAGAGCTGTATATTCCACTTCTATTTTCCTTCAGAACCTTCTTACCCATGGCAGGTAAATCTTCTAGGCCTGGAAGAGCTATGTAAGCTCCAGGCTGGAATTATGCCCATGGAAGGTGATTTTTGTGAGCAATCTGTGCCTGAACCACTGCCACTCTGGGGACTCGTACAGGAATACAGGAGATGATGCTTCTGGAGATGCTTCTTGTTCAGGAGACCTTCTCCTTCCTCATTTTGTACTTTTTTANGTTAGAGCTGTATATTCCACTTCTGTTTTCCTTCCGAACCTTCTTACTTATGGCAGGTAAATATTCTAGGCCTGGAAGAGCTATGCAAGCCCCAGGCTGGAATTATGCCCATGGAAGGTGATTTTTGTGAGCAATCTGTGCCTGAACCACTGCCACTCTGGGGACTCGTACAGGAATACAGGAGATGATGCTTCTGGAGATGCTTCTTGTTCAGGAGACCTTCTCCTTCCTCATTTTGTACTTTTTTAATTCACTCAAAACTCCTCTGTGCTAGAAGAAAATGGATTTCAGAAATTTTTTAAGTTATGACCATCCATACCTTACTTATCACAAATGTACTGCACACATCCAAAGCCAAATGTTGGATGCAGTGTGCTCTGCAGACTCACGTGAGAAGTACAAGAAAAGGAAAAAAGAAGTAACTGTTTGAAAATTTGCACATCACACACTTTGGAATTGCTCTGTAACTGTGATTTCTTGTCACTGTTGTAAGTGCTTTATCTCTAGATTTAAGAGGTCATCTGATTTTTGAGAAGTTTTAAAGTTAAATAGATCATTTGGCAGAAAGAAATAATGTTGGTTAATCCAAGGCTCGTGTTCTGCAGTAGGACCAAGACTACCTTGCAGATAAATACACAGTTAACTTGCACCTGAAGTCCTCCAGCAGTGAAGATTCCAGCCTACCCTGGAATTCTCACAGGGTTCTTGTTCCCATGTTTATCCACCCCTCTGATCAGAAAGTCCTCCCCAGCACCTGGGTTAACTCTTTTTTGTGGTATAGTAAGGGACGTTGTCAGTGAAGAAAAACCATGCGTGCTGGTCCTTCCTAGCCAGTGCCACCACGGCCTCCTGCAGATACACCTAGCACAATCCAGAGCCACAGGGGGGTTTGGGGAAGCTGTGGAACGTTGTCCTGTGTGCAGAAAGCCTCTCTGACCTTCAGCTCCTTTGCATTCCTGCGTTACATTTTCCTTCCTTCATGCACGCAGCACTTTGCCTTTTACTGAGTGAAGAATGGATTTTGAGCGAGGTGAAACCCCACAGCTCTGCTCACTGCTGTTCCTGGGCTCCTGTTCAGAGCCCAGCTCTTACCTCAGCTTGTCACAGCAAGAGGGGACCCATCAGGCCTGGCTTTTGGAAAGCACATCTTGATCCCTCAGGCTTAGACAGGTCGCAGGTGCGAGTGGAGTTCTGTCGTGGTTGATATCTGATAGATTGGACCCTGCTGTTTCCAGGCCGTACTCCACAGAACAGTTGTTGGTTGTGGAGAGCTGGCTCCCTGCTCAGTGTTTGCTTTCCTTGTTTCCAGCTGCTCCAACACATTAAAAAAGAGTAAAAATGCACTAAATATTTCCTAATGTTCACTCTCCATAAAGACACCTGCTGTTACTGGCATGGAAAGGTGAATGGCAGAAGTTTTTCATGACTTATTGAGCCATTGTCCAAATTTCCATGTAAAGTGTGCTGATGGATACTTGCAGCTACTTTTGAGAAAAATGAACCTTATTGTTCATGAATTCCATAAATCTGAGGTGCCTCCACTGAATGTCATCCATTTTAACAAGTGTTTGGAAGTGGTTAAATGATTGACAGAAAGGTCTGTGGACTCCTTTTAGAATATTTAAGGCCAAAAGTTGTGCTGTTTGTGTTTCAATAGATAATTTTCTCAGTGGTTTTGCCCCTTTGTTAATTTGTGGAAAACTTTTTTCTGTCCTAATTTTTACAACAGGTATATTGCTTTCAAGATCATAATATTTGCTAGTAGTTATTCTCATTTCATACCTGCTTTTTGATTTCCATGTTATTCTGGATTCTCTAAAATGGAAGGCATAATTGCTATTGAGGGAATATGAACACACTGATCTAATCATAAATGTCAGAGGGAAAAAAAAGAATAAAAAACAATTAGTTCCTTCAAAGGAGCATTTTAGTTTCCAAAGCTGTATCAAGCTGACAAGAACGAAGTGATTCCATCTGGAAACAAATCATTTTTCCAAGTACATGCAATAAAAAGAAGTTGCAGGGCAGTCTGCAGCTAGGCAGGGTTCATTTTATCCAGACAAAACCCTGCAAAAGTACTTAGCAGTAAGTTTTGAATGTTGGATTCCTGCAGGGTGGAACTCCCTTTGCTGCCCAGCAGGGCCAGTGCAGGTCTGAAACATCATTTCAGTTTTACAGACATGACACCGTTCCCCATTTGGCTGTGCACTGAGCTGGTGCACTCCAGGGACTGCCACACGTCCAGATAATTGGGATACTCATTGGCTCAGCAGAAGAGAAGAAACAACTTTTCTAGGCAGTGAGACTGTTCCTGGGGAGAGGAAGACCTCATCCTTTGTTACACCAGCTTCCCTGGCTGGAAGGAAGTTGTGTCTTTACATCCTCCAGTTTTTTCCTCCAGACCTGCACCTTTAATACCTATGGAGCATTTGTTTCTGCCTGAGTTACCTGCAGGGTGTGAGATAGGACACTTCTCGTGCTTCAGGAATTAGGAAGTTGCCCTTTGCCGTGTGTGAATTTTGAGAGCACAGTGGAACAGAGTAAGAAATAAATTACCAGGTTGAAGGGCAGTGCTCATGGGCTGGAATTTTTGTTCAGCTGTGAGTAGAACATAATTTACTACTAGCAAGACAGAGGATGTATCCTTGCTTCAGAGGATGTATTTAGTAGTTTAATGCTGAATAGGATACAGAAGATTCTCTCTTTTTTCTTTTGCAGGATTCCATGTGTTCCACTTCAAATGCTTTTTTATTAGGGTTATTAAAGAGATTCCATAATACAGCCTAAAACAAGTATGCATTCGTTGGCATCATCAAGTCTTGTTTGAAATTTCTGAAGTTTTAACTGAAATTATCCTTCACTGTCCATGTAATGTGTCCATGTAATGCATCTTTCTCTACCAATGGCACATAGCACAAAGTCTTAATAAAAACGAGTTGTCTTCTGAGCACACTGGTTAGCTGAACATCTGGAGCTGAACTGGCACAGACTGAAATACAAAATGAAACATTCCTCAGTCTCAGCAGCATCATCAATAACATTCAGACTGTCACTGAGTAACTGCAGTGCAGTCCTTGCACAGAAGAGTTCAGATGCTGCAGGTACCTCAAGTGGTGGAGCAAGCTGTGAGTGGTGATGAGTGTGTCAGAGCCTGGGGAGTGGGGGGGAAGAATTTTCCTCTGTGTTTCTGTACATGGGTGGACCTCATTTCAATGCTGCAATCTGTTCTTTCAGATCCAACTTCAAGCTCCTGGCTGTCAGTGGAAAGCTCTATGCCATCGGTGGCCAGTCTCTTTCCAACGTGGAGTGCTACAACCCAGAGAATGACTGGTGGAATTTCGTGGCGTCCATGCCAAACCCTCTTGCAGAATTCTCAGCTTGTGAATGCAAGGGCAAGATCTATGTCATTGGAGGATACACTGCACGAGGTAACAAGTTTGCTGTTACTTCTTGTTGGTTTTTACCTGATTGGTTCCAAGGCCCAGATAATTTTCTCCTGTTTTTCAGGAAAGCTTTTGAATTTGTGTAAAAGGCTGCATAATGCTGATTAAAATGCATGGAAATAAATTGCTGGTAGAAAATAATTGACAAACTAAACTAAACAGAACAAGAGCTCTGTCAGGGAAGAATCAGGTATTTATATTTTTTTTTCAGAGGCTGTGTAGACCTGGGGCTCTGTTACTTGGAGAGAACAAAGTGATGTGTACTTCATCACCCAGCTGAGCCACTACCCCTTTTCTTAGATTTTGATCACACAGTACAGAGAGGTCTCAACAGATATACTTTGTTTACTTTTAAAATACCTGGTTTAGACTGTCAGAAGGAAAAATTAATAGGAAATAGCTGCCTGCTTTAGTATTTCTCATGTATTAATAGATGTCGTGGTCTTTTCACTACAGTATTTCAGAGTTTCACAGGCAAATTCAAGCTATTCCTTAATAACTTAATAGAACAGTCAAAAGCTGAAGCAAGACCCAGCACTTTTGGCTTATATAATTTCTGTACCAGATTTTCTGAGGACACTGTACAGAGGGAAGGATTTGAAGTTTCATTCTCTTCTGACAATTACTTTTCTTTTATCCAGTGGGCAAACAACTTCAGTTAAAAAGAGCTGCCATTTGTTCATTCCTTAAGTACATAGTCCAGTTTTTTGGGAGGAAGACATTTTCTCAGAACTTTAGAAGTGAATTTTTTAAGCATATCAAATGTTCAGTATTTACTAGGAGCTCATGAGTTTGAATTTGGCCTTTGCCCACTTCAGTTGACCACAGCAGTTTAAGGGTTTTCTTTCCAAACAGAGAATGAAATTAGAAGACATCAGCTTTTAGAGACAGTGCTGCAAGCAAAGCTAAACTTATGTTGAAACAAGCTTCTAGCATCTGAGCAGATTTGAGCTCTGAATCATTTTAAAGTTTATAAAAGACACACTTCCACCCCTTAAGGACCTTCTGGTAATGAAAACCCTTGAACACATTTTGTCCAGACCATTCTGATCCAGAGCCTGGTGGCTTCTGTGAGGTAATGCTACATTTACTGCATAAAACACATGCAGCAATTAATGTTTTTTTTGTGTTGTGTCATTTTTAGTAATTTTTGGTATTTCTGTATATATCTCGGTTTTGGTAGTTTTTTGGGATTTTTTTAAAATTTGTGTAGAGCTTTCTCCTGAGACTGCACTTTCCAAAGATGGCAGGATCTGGAATTTCCCACTGTAAAATTATAATGACACTTCTTGAATAAAGTCCTTCTCTTGAGTTTGCAGCTGTCACTTGTGAACCTAAATCCTAATAGAAATTCCATGTCAGGCACTGAGCATTCATATTTTGTATTATGGGGGTTTTTTTGGTGTTGTTTTTTTTTTNGTTTCAGTGGATATAAAAGACCCTGTCTATGGACTAAGAATATGAGGGCCATGTTGTAATGGACTTCTATTTCATACACCTCCTCTCAAATAGCACATTTTCCAGGGAAGGTTTACTGCTGTAGACAGTCATAGAAACTTAATTGGGACTTCTCCTTAATGAGTCAGAGAATGATAGGTTGTTTGTAGACAAAGGTCATCTATATGTAGAGCTGCAGTTTCAGAGAGCACTGCCATGAAAATAATCAGAGTGCAAACGCTGGGTGGAGCAGCACCTCCCTGATCATGCCACTGATGCACTTCATTCATGAAAATCCAGTTATATTTCTGGCTATTTATACCTGTGCCCTTGCAGAATTTGTCAGTATGTCCCTGTCTGCTCTTCCCCCTGGGAGCTCATCTAGAAGTCACCATGCAGGACAGACTGTTAATATGGAGTAGGTTTAATAAAAGACCTGTCTGGAGTCTGCAAACCTGTTCCTGCTTGTCACTTGGGGTTGGATTTGAGCTCGGGTCTCCAGAGACTGGAACTGAATTTACTAAGTCGTGTGCATTTTGTGATAATTTAGTGAAGCCTTGGGCAGAGCCAAGGTCATCACTGCACCATAAATCAGGGTGGCATTGTAACAGTTTGTGGAATAACACTATTGAAAGCACAAAATATTGAGAATTGTGGAGATGATTTCAGCTTCTCTCTGAGCCTCTGCCTGATGGCAGAGCACAGAGTTCCTGGTTCTTAGATGATTTTGACTATGTGTGTTTCTCTTTTTATAAGATGCCCCTAGGTCATCCAGACCACTTGTTGAAATGGAACCAGCTTTACAAATTTTATTCCATAAAACTTTGATTTATGGAATGAAATGTGAAGTATCAAAGTTAAGCTTGGTTGATAAATCATCACTTGACAGCCATTAGTAAGGCATACTGTCTTCATGATAGTTTAATTCATCTGTGACCACTTCTGGAGAGGGGAATATGTCTCCATTTCCCTCTTTGTAAAAAAATACTTACGTATCAATCAGAGACAAAATGAAAAGCATAAGCTAAAAGGTAGGGACAGACAATTTACATCATGTAATGTTCCAGAAGCAGCATGATTTTTTTCCCCTGTGCCAAGGAACAGAACGTTCAAAGTTTCTTGCCGAGAACAGAGAGCTGCAGTTGTCAGTGATCACCATTTCTCCCCTGGCTTGCCCTGCAAGTGTGTGAGCAATCTGCAGTAAAGGCTGGGACGCTTTGCAGGAGAGAAAAGCGCTCCCCCACGAGTGCCTTCTGACAGAACCTTTGATTTGTGACTGCCTCCTCTGTGTTTCAGGCAGGAACATGAGCATCCTGCAGTACTGCCCCACCTCTGATTCCTGGACCAACTTGGAGCTGTGTGACGTGCACGTGCGCAAGCAGCAGATGCTGTCTGTGGAGGAGACCATCTACCTGGTGGGGGGCTGCATCCTGGAGCCGGGGCCCAGCCAGAGATCCAGCCCCAGCGAGGACGTGCTCACGGTGCAGTCCTACAACATTGCCACCAGAGAGTGGCTCTACCTCAATGAGAACTCCTCCAAATCCGGCCTTAACTTGACTTGCGCTCTCCACAACGATGGAGTCTATATCTTGAGTAGGAATATTACTCTGTCCTCCAGCTTGGAGCAGCGTCTCTTCCTGAAGTATAACATCTTCACGGACAGCTGGGAGACCCTGGGGCGCTTCCCGGCCTTTGGACAAAACATCCTGCTCTGTTCTATGTATTTGCCTGATGGGCGAGAAGGGTGACAGCACGAGGGTTTTGTTTTCAGTGCATTAATCATTCTTTGGTCAAGCATTGTCCCTCTGAATAATTCCATTTTCAGAATGTAATGTGGTTGCATAATGCAGGCATAAAATGCTGGTTCTGTTCTCTAAAAAGGTTTCAGAATCCAGTACGAAGAGAAATGCTTCCAGAAACGGTTTCAAGATCTCGATTTAAAAATTTTACTGGCTTGGATTAAAATTTCACGAGGTATTGTTTGCAATTTAAGTGTAAAATTATTGTGTTGGCAAGTGAGGAGTTCCAGAGGAGTTCCAAAGGCAAAACTGATCAGTCTGGTTTTATTCTTCATCTTAATAGACAGTGTAGAACAAAACATACACATTTTAGAAGTGGAAATAATTCAATAAAGTAAATATTTAGTATAATCAAAACCACAACAGGATTTATTTCTTTCAAAATACAGTTTTTACTCGAGTAATGTTCTGTCTTATACTATTCCATTTTTATCTCTTCTGCGGCAGCAAGTGAGATTCTCACAGGTGCCAGCAACTGGGATCCCATCAAGAAGAACTTCTGAATTATTTGTAGTGCAGTGCTTTGCCAGGGACTGGTAGGAATTACCTAGAGGCTACAGTTGCTAATTGGAAAGTAGATGCTCCTTTAATGGAAGCTGGCAGCATTTCTTGCTACTATTAAGATAGAAGTAAAAAAGCTTTTTGTTCGAAGAGTGGATTTTTCTAATTGTCATAAAGGTTTAAGTTTTCCTTACCTAGCTGTATTCTGTAGTACTTAAAACTGAGTTTTAAAGATCAAGTGGTGGTTGGCAACAAGCTGCATGTTGTGAAGATGTCCCAGAGCACGTGCAGAGGAGATCCTGCTCCAGCACAGCCTGGTTGGTAACGCTCCTGTGGACACCCCTGGAGGGGATGGCTCTTGTAAATGCCTCCCTGAACACGTCCTCCACAGCAGGGACATGTGAGTGCTGGCTCTTCCTTGTGCCACCAGGAGAGGTTGCCTCGGGTTTGCCACCCAGTGTGGTTCCTGTCTGTGAAGGGTGCTGTGAGGTGGTCACTGGGAACGCTCCTTCGTGGGGATTCTGGAGTGGATACTGCAGGAGCTTCTCCCAGTTCCTGCCTCTTGCCTGAGAGAATTGCAGCTGTGACTGACCCCTCTTCTCCTTGGAGCTGAAAAGTGCAGAAACATCTCATTGAGGTGCCTGCCCAGCTCTGGAGTGTGCATCCTCAGGAGAGGAACAGCTCTGGGTCACCATGAGAAGAGCCAGGTTAGACATGTGCTGTGCACATTGCAGGGGTGCTGGTTCTGCTCCAGCTGCTCATCCACATCATAAAATGAGATTTAAAGCACCTGAACACATTCCTAATGTGTGTACATTTCCTTTTTTGTTTCTTCATTAGAATTCAGGAATCTGAATCTTCTTTTGAAGACAGGGGCCTGTTGTACAAAGGAGGAGGAGGCAGCCATGGCTCCCTCAAGCTTTTCTGTGGTTTTGAATGAAATCAGTTCTTGCTGAAGGGTTATCAGTCTTAAAGTGCCTTGCCAATCACTGCTCACACATTAATCTTAGTGCTTCCAATCAGCTGTAGCAACCTGAACAGAAAATCCCACGAAACTTCTCCAGAATGAGGGCATTTGTGTTCCAATATTTTTAGGATGAAAGCAACCACAACACAAGGTATTTTGGATGTCTAAGATTTACCTTTGTGGGTGGAACTTTTGCAGCCTGGTGGAGGATGTCATGCCTCAGTCCAGACTGGTGCCTGCCATTCAGCTCTGTAGGACTTCGGTTAGCTAAGTCCATGTTGATGTGTTTTTATTTCCTTTGAAGACATTGTGCAGCTGCTGTGTTTTGACAGCAGTATCAGTGATGTACATAAGCTGCTTCTTTCAGAAGTGTTTCAGAATAAATATGAGCAGGGTGCCATTGCCTGGTGATGAATTATCTCGGTCACATTATGCTATTTGCTTTCCTAAATTTCTTTTCAGTTCCAGATGCAGTACCCTACAGTCAACTGTGATCAATATGGGTGGAGGGAATCACATCCAGGTTGCAGCATTCTCTTTCCTAGCAAATTAACCAAGAAACCCCATCACTCCTGGGTTTGCAGTGGGCTGTATCAAATCAAGTCCTTTTCAGACCCATTCATTTCTTAGTGCAGTTATAATTCCAAAACCTATGACATCATCTTCTGGGTGTGATTACTCTTATTCAGAAGAGGCCTTTCCACACTGGGTTGATCTTGGTTTCAACTTCCAGAAACTGACCACCCTGAAAACCTGCTCCAATGCAGAAGACGAAGGTGTGTCTGCAAATACAGTCAGACCCTTTTGTCACTCCATGGCGCAAATGCATCCTACACTGACATCTAACAGTACTGCAGTCACAAATCAAAACTTCTGTTTAATTTAGTGGTAGCGTTAATTAGTGTAATAATCTACATGTACTTCATTACTACAGGCTGAAATAAAAATATTTTTTTTTAAAAACAAAATCCTTTACAGAAAAGTATGCAGTGTGTGTGACCCCAAACACTGTAATTACTGTCCTGTGCCCTGTTCATTTTCCTTCTATCAGTTTTATACTTCATAATCACTTTTTATATTTTGGAGCAAGGAAGTCTGAGAGCCACTAACAGAATAATTGAAACACTACTTTTTAGCCAGTGGAAATGTTGTTCAGTGATCTAGTGTGTTCTTTCTCTGGTGGTGGGAAGAAAAGGTCCTCAAATTTAGTAGTAGCTGAAGAGTCCTTGCAGTCTGGTCAACTGGAAATTCCTCTGTTGTTCTTGTGTTGCTCCTGATTTACCATGTGGGCTTGGAGGGATCCTTCCAGCTCCTGGCATCTGCATCTCCAAAAGTGACACGTGAGTAGGAACGTTCATCTTGTGGGAACACAAGTTTTGTCTGGTATGTGGAGTTTTTGAAAGAGTTCCTGAGCACGGGAAGTACATTTGTCCTCAGTGCTGTAGCTGCTTCCTTGGCTATTCAGACTGCTTCAGCAAGTGCTGATTACCTCAGCAAGAGCCAAATACTTCAAGCTCTGCTAATTACCTGTATTTCGAACTAATGGCTATATCCAGCCTGTTTCTTTCCTTCCTTCTTTCTTTTTTTTTCTATTTGATCACCCAACAGTCAGTAGTTCATTTAAGTTTCCTGGTCTTGGTGTCCCCAGGTCTGTATCTAAACTCCAGACAGCTGCTTTCCTGCTGTGTCTGGGTTATCCAGTACTTTATATATCACTATTTATCTTTGTCTCATGGACCAGTTCCCCTTGATACTGACCAGCAAAAGCTGAATGTGGTAGAGGATGATCCCGAGTTGAAAGAAAGAACAACAGCCCTCAAAGTCCTGAGGGAGGAGTAAACTGAAAACTCTGGGAACTCAGTCCCTCCTCATAAAATGCAGAAACATTTAAGAAGGTTGCTCACATCAAGGCTAAGAGGGAGCATAAAAGTTTCTTCCTTTCCGGGAATGGTTTGTGGTTTCCAATGTGAAATAGGAGTTGTGTGGGGCTTAAGTTTAATCTCTCTGGCTGCTTTCCATGGGTTTCCCTTTCTGCCCTGTCGGCTGACCTCTCTTGAGCTTAATATCTGTGTTTTACATTCTTTGAGGATTTTGCCTTTCTTCATCAGCGTCCAGCCCATTTTGCTGAAATCATATGGTAGCAGTTTGTTGGTCTTTTCTGTGTGTTGCTCTGCTTTTCACACTCATCTGTGTCTGACTGTCACAGAGTAGTTTGTAATTCAGGTGTAACCTTTTCATTTAATCAGTTTTGAGCTCTGAGAAGAGAAACCTACAGAACTGCAAATGTTCAGTTTCCTTTCATCCTCATTTCAGTGAGAAATGGTGCTGCAGGCACTCAGTTTGTGTCCATGTGTCCTGTGTCCCTGACAGAACAGAGAACAGAGTGTAATGAAAACCTTTAGCACCTAACATGCTCAAAGCCCCCCACATGCAGAAATTGCTCATCCCTGTGAGGTAAAATACCCTCTGTAAAAGGTGTTAAACCAGAGATGTGCTTGGAACAGCTGTTGGCAAGCCCAGTGAATTTACAGGTGTTCATCCAGAGCCCTCCTCAGAGGGCAGAAGCTGCCAGAGCGCGCTGTAAAATTGATTTTGCACTTAGGGCAGTGACCAAAGGGTGGCTCCCCAGCCCCACAGTAAGGCTTAGGAACCAGCGCTGATGCTCTCAGATAGAAAATTTAAACCCTTTACTACCAGCTTTGAGCCTGGTTTAGTGCAACCTCTGGGTTGTTTTTTTTTTTTTTTTTTATTTCCTGAGAAGGAGAGTGGGCTTTGGAAAAGGAGTCTAGATTTTGTGAACTGATAGGGATCATGCATTCACAGATTTAAAATTGCTACGCCAATCATACAAGCTATATGGAGTTTTTTTCTAAAAAAACAGTGACCTTAGCAGTAAACACATGCTTTTATGTTCTGTGAATATCAATATTTTCTAAAGAAAGATTCAGTTTTTTTATTGCAATTAGAAGAGTAAACCAGGGTTCATTGCAATTCCTACTTTTCTAGTGGAAGTCTGATTATACAGGGTCCATTTTTAGAGCACCCAGTTACATGATGTGCTGCACATCTTCAACATGTATATGCTTCAGGAGGAGAGAAAAGCATTCAGCACCTGAGCAAAGATGTTTCTTGTTTGTTGGTACTTAGACCATTATTTAAGACTGAGCAGTGAACATAAACTGTAATCGTCCTTCCCTCACTCCTTTTTTCAGTTGAAATTTCTGATTATTTGCTCATGTGATTTTCCACTCTCTGATATTTTCCAGGTGTATTAAAGGGTGTGTCTTGTGATAAGAACACCTTTTATAAGTAATTTTCAACATCTTCAAAATGACTTACTGTCTAAACTTTCTGGTTTACTTTTATTAGTCACGCTTTGAAGTTATGATTTTGTAGAATTTTGAGTACTTTTCTGTACCTAGTATTGACAATATCATGGATTTCAACAGTGTAAGGGCAGAGAAATATCTGTAGTTCTTCAAGGACATGACTTCATCTGGGCAAGGTCTGAAAGGTAAGAAGTGTCATTACTTAATTTCCTTTGAAACTTAGTCTAATTTACAGTTAACTAATTTAATTGTGTTAATTTACTGATTTCAAGTTTTACACCATTCACTGAAGTTAAAACACTTGCAATTGAGTGGTGGCTTGGGAGGTGATGTTACAAGGGGTCTGTGTTCATCTTTGGATATTGTTATTATAATTTACTTTTTCTGCTGGGGCCGTTAAATTGTCTGGTATCCCAGTGAATGCCTTTTTATTTGGTTGAAAGGGAAGTTTTGCACTCTTACGGGTTGGGCCTTGATTTATTATGAAGACCAGATCTGTGTCATTTGAAAATGTGTATTTTGAAGCTATAAATTATTGACTGCTGATAACTGCAGTGCAGCCCATAGAAACATGATTTTGGGTGGTAGGGGTGAAGATAAAGCCAGGAAAGAGATGCTTAGGGACAGCCACCCTCTAACCTCCAGGCATAAGCAATTTCCAATTGCAGAATCAGGCAGAAATGATTTTAAAACAACTTTTCCCCTCTTCCCACGTCTCTCACTGCAACTCAAACCCTTTCAGTCACAGTAATTTGTTTCAAGACATCTGCGTGCTTGGAAGAGAATGTTGGTAGTGAGGTAGGAATGCGCTGCTTGTGCAGGTGACCCCTTATCAGAACTGCTGCTTGGCAGGCCAAGAAACCTTCCTGCAGCTTTTCTGGAGGCCGCTGGTGGCTCTTTAATGCCTTGTTATCTGCTAACTGTGTGTGTGATGATAGGTGAGGCACGGAGGGCAGTCACAGAAGCACTGTTATGTACCTGATAAAAAATGCACAATAGCCTTGTAGAAAAACTGCTTCTTTATTTTTTTTTTTTTTAGCAGAGTCTGATCCAAAGCCTTTTGATGTTAATAAAAAGAACCAGCTTGGAATTAGACACATGATTGAGTGAATTAGATAATTCTGAAAGAATCCAAAGGGATGTTAACTGTACGACTGGCTGATGAAAGAGAGGGCATATTTTTGGGGAGCCTTGGTGCAGTGTGATTTCTGATATGCCCCATCTGTGGTTTTTGAATTTCACTGTGAAGTTGTCCATTGTGTCAACACAAGTTTATCAAATATACTGGCACTGAAACATCAGGAGAATGATGTTTTCCTAGGAATATCTGGGGAGAGTGAACATCTCCACAATTATGCTGATGGGGAGTCACTGAGAAAACATTGCTCTCATACTTCTGATTCTGACCAGCGAAGCCCTTCTGTGTTTCCTTTTACCAAGAAATGTGGTGTGTGAGGTGAGGTTGAAATGCTTTCCTTTATATCCTGGTGCTGTGAGATTTTTATTTGTCTGTTTGTTCGTTTTCCTGCACAATAGCATCTCAAAAAAACCCCAAACCTCTTGCATCCAGGTATTGGATCCTTCTCTGACAGGCTGTGATAATGCCATAGCCAGCAAAATGAGAATGGTCATGTGGGGCTGACAGGCATCATCCCTGTTTTACTGTCACTATACACAAGTATAGAAGATTTATTTGTACAAGGATTAGAACTTTGGCTGATATTCCATGCAAGGTGAAACAGCTCCAGGAACTTTTCTGAGAACAAAACACATCAGGGTGGTTTCCCTCTCTGGAAAGATAAGGGTGTGTCCCACATGGGAATTTGAAATCCTTGAGGAAGGGGATAGACTTAAACCTAAATCTCCTGTGCCTTGGCAAATCTCCCAGTAAACATACTCCTTTCTTCAGTTTGTATGGGTAACTCGTTTTTGTTATTTGCTTAAGCAAGAAAAAAAAAAACAAAAACCCAAAACCAAGAGAAGCCAAAAACAAAAACCAAAAAAACAAACCAGAACCAACCAAAAAAAAAACCCCACCAATTGTGAGGCTTTATGTGGGATAATTAAATCATCTGTTTTTTCAGAAAATAAAATATTTACCCCAAGATGTCTACACATCAAACGTCTGCACAATGCACCAAAATCAGGGTGTTCAAGCTTGCTTTTCCTATATATTAATTGCCTTTCTTTATCTTTAAATCTGTTTCAGCTACTGGAGTATTGAAATAAACATTGTTCCTGCTGCATCCCCCGGGTATTTGTAAAGCAGCTCCGAGACAGGAGTGTCTGTCTGTCCATCAGCCTGGAATAGTTGTACCTGTCTGAGGGGAACTGGGGCTCTTCTGGCAGGGTGGTTTCCCTGGGAGCTTGGGCACATGGGCACAGCTGTTCAAGGCTGCCTGTGAGGGCTCACTGTCACTTTGAGGAGTGGGAATTGATCAGCGTGGCCTTAATGCCCAGAGAACATCCCCTTTCCGAGCAGCATAATTTAATAGTAACTCTGAAATTGTTTCCTTCTGAATTTCTGTTGATCCATCCACCCTCCAACACCCTCAAATCAGAGAGATTTTCTTCTGCCAGCTGCGTTGCATAAAAAGTTCCACTCTCTCTATGGCCCCTGAAATCCAAAGTAAACACACAGGAACATAAACCCGTTCACCCCTTCTGGGCCCGGCACTCAGCAGCCTCCTCACCCCTCCAGTGATCAATAAAAGTCAGAAAGGAAAAAAACAACAGCAAATACTTCCATCCCACTTGGTATCAGAGACCCCCAAGTCGCTGGCAGCAAGAAAAATCACTGCTTTTCTGCCAGGCTTTCTTTGCCAAAGGCAGACTTTACTTGGGAGCAGCCGTCCTTGGCTCCAGGCCCCTCAGTCAGTCGCCATAAATAGCTGGAAATTCAACCTGTCAAGCTGCTCCCTGCCAGTCTAACACCTACTTCCTTCAGGTGCCACAGGGTGGGACATATTAGGAACTCAGCAGCCCATTAATTCTTTCCTGGTTTCTGTGGGAGGTCTTCACAGAAGTTCAAGATTTTCTTCAGAGGCAGAAAATTTGGGATTTGAATTCCACCCTCTGTAGCAAGCATGGATCATATATATTAATGCTAAAATCTGCCAGTCTTTTTGTCAGGATTCAAATGCACTTATACTTTAAAAGCAAATGAAGGCAATGGTCAGGAAAATGTTGTGGTGCAATGAAAAAGCAAATTGAGGTGCAGAGTACCCTGTAATTTTAGTGTTCACAGATAAGTACAGCAATGGCAACATAGGAAAAAGGCACAAAGATATTTTTTATCATGGTCTGTAATGCCTTAAACATGGGGGCATTGAATTTCAGGCTCTCCAGAACAGACTCTAATTCAAAAGTTCATTGCTTAAGTGCCTTCTGAAGTGTTTCTAATTAGGCAACTAGAAGGTATAGTCAATCACTCTGATCTGTTTTTGTAAGTTTTACTAAGCAGCTTTCTGTATCTTCCTCTTTTGAAAGCTTTACAACTTTGAAAAGTACTGTTTGTTGAATGGAATAAATTAAACTGGGTTGGCTTCCCTCAAGCCATGTTATCTGGACAGAAATATTGCCTCACTTCCAGTATGGAAGTGCAGTTCTTCCAGTTCAAATCTCCACAGTTTTTGTGCAACGCATTCCAGATAAGAAATTGCAAATATATTTTATTTGCCCTGTCCATTGAAAGCTGTTGAGCAGTGATCAGCAAACAGGGATCGTGTGACGCAGGAGAGCCACGCAGTGGGGTTTATTTAAGGATGAAGTGTAGCAACAGAGGAAGTGCATGTTCAAAGGAAGAGAGACAGAGAAACAAAAGTACTTGGAAATACAGGAAATAAACAACAAAGCGATAACCTGGGTTTGGATGGACACCACTTTCATGCAGGTGTCTGTCCACCGTCTGCCCACTTTTTACTTCTTCAAGCCAGAGTTTGTTTTATCCAATGCTAAGAGACCTCTCCTCATTTTGCACCCTTAAATTTCCTCTCCCATCTCCTGTGTTTCCCATGACTGGGAAATCCCTTGCATGTTTTAGATGATTTTGGGAAGAGGGAGCAGTCATGCACTTCCCTCTGTCCCCTGTCCTCTGACAGCAGTAGCTGTTGAGGAATATTTAGGACCCAAAGTTCTTTTCTGCACCTTTTACATTATTCACTTCAAACTTCCTTTCTGTTGGAAGTAATGATCTAACAATTTGTGTCTCAAATCTGCACAACAAGTACCAGTTTCGATGTTGTGCTGCGATGCTGATGGAATCCCACAAAGGCCAACAACTGTGAAAATTATTTAGTTGGTCGTTTCCTACAAGGACCTGGTAGGGTTTCCTACAAAGACCTGGGAGAATATTGCACAGTACTTTTTTGATGATCTCAGAAATAAACACTTCCCAGGCTTTGCCATCACAGATCTGCATGGTTTGCGGGTGATCTCTGTGAAAAAGGAGCCAGTGGGGAATACTCAGAGCAGAAATCTCAGGCTGAATCCTGCTGATTTGCACCAGAGAATGGATTTTTCCAGCAGTAAGAGGTGGCTGGATAGGGGAGGGAAAGATGTGTAGCCTTTCCTAGAACCCTGACAGTGTTCCACAGTGAACTTGTCCCGGGTGGTTGTCGGTTTAATCTGGTTTGGGTCAGGTGGGCTGTGTTGCATTCAGAGAGGTTTTTGATATGAAGAAACGTTCCTCAGCAGGATCAGATCAGAATGAATCTGCCTTGGTGGAACTTCACAGCCCAGTGCAATTAGGAGCGAGAACTCCCTTTTGTGCCAGTCTGTGACACCCTCAGCTGCTCCTCTAGTGAGAACCTGTGGCTCCCCTGCTTTTGGTCTGGATATGTGTATAAGAGACTGTTCATCCAGGTCCCTGCTCCAAAAATCTTCCTGTCACTGTTACTTCTGTGAAGCTTTTCCTTCAACTTTAAGGGAAGTATTATCGAAAATAAATTCATTTCCAAATGGTCCCTCTCACTCGAGATTATTTTGAGTGCCCGATTAAAAATTTCACACTTCCAACACATGAAAACCACAGAGTTAAAACAATCTTATCATTTGAAACATAAAAACTTTTACATTCTCAAGTTTTATATGGATCTGCACCCTACGTAAGATGGATTTAATGACTTCTTAATGATCTATTGACACACTCTGTCCTAAACTTACAGTTCCAAATATGATTTTAACACAAGCTCCCATTTGCCACATACTATAAAAGTGTCACACTTTGCATTGGTCAAGAACATTTCCAAAAGTAAACTCATATACCTGGGATAAATCCAATGCACTTATTCCACAGCAATCGTTCACTGCTTTTGTGAAGTATGCCGTGCATTCTATAAATATTTAGCATATAATATAGTTCCTTTAGTAAATATTTAAGTAGTTATCTAACCTATTCCAGCACAGATGCAGACTTCCCCACGATGGGGCGAAGAAAATGTTGCTAGGGGTTGCTGTACTAAATGCTACACCAAGTGCAAAGCCTGCTTTTGCAACAGCAGTGCATCTGTTATCTAGAATAAATATATTGGTTTGACTCTGAAAGGATTATTTGTATGAAGTAAAGAGTTTCCTTGATTGGAGGCTTATTATAATTGTATTTTTTTTTTTTTTTTGCAGCCCTTGATCATGATGGAAATCTCATTTCTTAGGATTTTCTGTACCAGTGATGATTTCCTCTTTGAGGAGAGAGAGCTGACTAGAACACACCAGTGGGATCAAATCCATGTTCCCAGATTCCTGGCATTTTTTGGCATTTTGTTGGCCATGCTGTGAGTGTATCCTGGATGTACCTTTTCACTGTCCTGTGCCTCCATTTCACCTTATATGTATAAACCTAAAACTCTTATTTTCCTCAACTCAGGATCCACGTATTGGACGAAACACATTTATTGCTGCACTGTACAGCCTTCAAAGGAAATTCAGAGAAGGTCAGCTCTTGTTGGCTGTGGAAGGTGGGAGATTGACTTTGCTTTCCCCTCTAGTCAAAATATTCCAGAGCCTTGAGATCCCTTACAAAAATATGATGGGTTTGCCTGCAGTTTTATCATGATGTCATAATGGGCTTGCAATAACAGCGCCGCAGAAAGACACAATAATAACACACACACGGTCACACTGTTTAACTTTCAGTTTATTCTGCTTTTTGCCTCCAGCACTACTCCTGTCTGATGCTGTGTGATTTGAAAGCATTCCCAACAGGCCATGAGCAAAGCTGGGGCCTCTGGCATCTCTGACGTGCTCTGTTCCCTTGCTGGCAGAGCCTCTTTAATGTGAAGCTAATCACTTTCTTTTGAACTGTTTATGGCAACAAATTGGATGTGAAATAATAAACATTGGCAGCTCTTTTCAATATTAAAGGTGTCCCAGAGCTGGCGTGAGGTCCTATCAATTTCTTGGAGACAGACTTTTCTGTGTAAGCTTTTAAAACATTTTGTGTGTCAGTGAGCATGTTGAGAAATTCTCCTGGCATCTTCCAGGACTCCCAGGCTCTTTTATGCATTAAAGTGAGAAACTTTGCTTTACTTTTTTTTCAAATCTAGAAAAATTTAAAAAAAAAAGAAAAAAGGAAAAACCCAAAGTAAAAAACTTTGTCTAATTATTTGATGTCTAGTTAGCTGGGGCAATGCAACAAAAGCATCTTCATTTTATTACTTCAAATTTGGAAGTGATTATTTCTCTCCATTTCTTTCCCTGATGGTTGCAGGAATTTGCTCTTCACCTACCCCCACACAAGCCCACTGATACAGCTTGAAGAGCAATAACAATGCCTGATAAAAACATACATAATAAATACATAAAACAAAGTTGGTGCTATTATTTTAAAGTAAAAATTTGGACTTTTAAACAGCTCAAAGTTCTTGCCTACGCTAGGAAGCTCTGTGCTGCTTAACAGCTGGAGAACGTGGTCGATTCCAGGTTATCTCTTAATTTTGCCTCCTAACTCACATTTTCCTCTTGAAAATGATAATTAAAATAAGTTGTAGTGAAGCTGTGATGTTGTTCGGCACAATTTTACTTTTGGTGCTCCAGCAAATATTTTAAACCAGGCAAATACTGTCTCACATGAGCTTTGAGTTGGCTGAAGGTTAAATGATGTTAAATATCAGTTTGGGTATGTGCCCCAAATTCTGATCTCCTCCTTGCTGCTTGGGAGATTTTTCTTTTCCTCGCTTCATTTTTGACACATTTCAAGTCATTCCCAAATCCAGGTAATACAAGAGCATTTCTGATAACTGCACAAGCAGTACATCCTGCAACGACTGCTTTAAGATTTTAACCTTGAGCTATGAAGTGCTTGAGTGAGATTGTGTTCACATTTGGATGTAAGGATGCATTTTCATTTTCATGGAAGCACAGACTCCTCTCCGTTTTGCTGCTCCTGTGTCACAGGGACGAGTGGCACACACACAGGGAGGCTGATCAGCAGATGAGAGCAAAGAAGAACAGTGAATAAATACAAAGGTGAAAGTGTCCCCAGCCAGGCAGTGCTGACTGGCAGGGTGTTCTGTCCCAGCTGTGCCGTGGATTTGCAATGATTAGGGGATGACCAAACCACAGCAGCACTGAGACGTGACTCATGCCGTGAGCCCTGCAGCTTTCACAATGGCTCTGGCTGTCCCAGATAGCAGGGGGAGTGATGAGTGGCAAGAAGAACAATGTGGAGAGGCAGGATGATCAGTTCTCGCACTTCTGAGGATTTGCAATGATAGCTGGGGTTGTGAGGAGGGAGGTGGCTTGTGCTACGTGATCCTGCTGCAGAGGGGGAGAGCAGGAGGATGCAAAAGGAGCTTCATGGGCTGAGATTGCTCTTTCTGTGTGGTGTGGGAACAATGACTGTAAACAGGATTTTGCCCTAACAATTGCATGGCTGCTTCCAAGTCATCCCTGAGCACAGCCCGTGGTCCCACAGGGTCAGGATGCTGGTGGCAATCCTGGGCTGTGGCACTCAGCAGCGCTCTGTGTCACTCAGTTATGCCCAAAAATCTCTTCTGTAGCCAGGTTATAAACCCAGGAGAGAATCTAAACAGTGACTGGCAAGAACAAGCATCATGTGAAGGGGCTGCTGATTGGAAAGGTGACTAGTTTTGTCTGGGGCTGTAGCTCTCTAAGATAAAGTCTGGCAGCAAAACTGGCTTGAAGTTTTTCCACTTTACCACGCTTCTATAGCCATTCTGTGGTGTCCTGACCCCCTCAGTTGTGTGCCATTCTTGTAGCTATGCCTGGCAGCTGAAGTGCAGGCTTCCTTAATGCTCTGCAGGTACAAAACCCCCCAAAATGAGGTCAGATAGGTGGCATTTGCTCATGGCTCCCCATTCAGTACCTATCAGGAGCCTACAACAAAACTGCAGAGGAACTTTTTGTAAGGGCAGGTGGAGACGGGACAAAGAAGGCTTTCTTTAAACTGAAAGAGATTTAGAGGTTTAGATTAGATATTGGGAGGAAATTCTTTATTGTGAGGCTGGTGAGGCCCTGGCACAGGGCACCCGGGGAAGCTGCAGCTACCCCATCCCTGGAAGTGCTTCAGGCCAGGTTGGATGTGGCTCGGAGGAACCTGGGACAGTGGGAGGTGTCCTTGCACATTGCAGGGGACAGAAACTGGATAATCTGTAATGGTCCCTTCCAACCCCAGCCATTCTGTGATTCTGACACCCACACTCTTGGAGATCTTTGCCCCGCCTTGCATCTGCTCCTGCCCCACGTCTCGGGACCCCTCCAGTCCCCTGGCAAACCTTCTGCTGGCAAACCCCTCCTGTTTCTCACCCCATGCAGGACGTGTTCCTGCTCTCTGGGGCTGAGGGCTGGCATCCAGATTCCCAAACTGCAGTGTGGGCTCCAGCCCCAGCAGAGCCAGTGCGAGGGATGAGGAGGGATGGGTTGTGAGTTGGGTATTGAGGGCACCATAGACTTAGCCAGGTAAAACTTCAGTATTTCCGCTGTGAGTGTCCTGCTTTGTCCCAGTGGCTTGAGTGGGGCAGCTCCTGGGGCAGGTGAGGGTCCCGCTCCGTGTGCCACCCACTGCTCCAGTCAATTGCCCGGCTCACAGCGTCCTGTTTTTCTCACTCCAGCTTTCCAAATCCAGTTTTATGCTTTCTCTGAAGGCAGTACCGCAGTCTGCCCCACACATGTCCAGGTTTATTCCTGGTTGCAGTTGGTCTCACCAAGTAGGAAAGTATGAATTTGCAACCTTGTGGTTATTTTTATATAAGAATGTCTTAATACATGGTGGATGTTTGAGTCTAGCTTTCGATGTTTTTCAAACGGTGTCTGTATTTTGATTTTTAATTTGCCTCTGAGCAAGACTGTCTACAAACACTGGCCAAATCTGCCTATCTTGGACCTGGAAGGGGTCCCTGGAGAAAGTATTTCAAGTCATTTATTCAGCACTGGCTGCTTTTACATTTGGCTTGAAGTCTGACAACTTTCCACCAGACCTGCAGCATAGTAAAGCACATCCTCTCTGCGACAGCAGGAGAGCCAAGGAACTAGCAGGTTGCAGGAGTGAATGCTATAAAACAGATGCCATTAGTGGGCTTCACCAAGGGTGGGAGGCTGAGCACAGTAGCCCTATTACAGCCTCCAAGGTGGGCCACGAGATCGCTGTCTTATGAGCGAGCTGTGCCTGCCGCGTTTGGCTCGGCATCGCATCCTGAAAATTCCAGAGCTGAGCAGCACTTTAGCGCTGTGAGTAAACTGTAAGCTAGATTTGAAAGGAAAGTTTTTGATTAAAATCAGCATTTCAGAGCCTTCGGCTGGCAGCTGGTGCGGTGTTAAGGATGGACATCGTTGGAGACTCCTGTGGTAAAGAGGCCCCAGGTCTGAGTGTTTAAAACCGGGTTCCATCCAGTTGTGATGGTGGTTTTTAACAGTCAGAGGAAAAAAAATATCGCTGTGTATTTACACATAGGGACAGATTCTGCTCCCCTTAAAACCCGTGGCAGAGTTCCCGTTGATTTCCATGGGTGCCTGCCTCAAAATGTTTGAACAGTAAATATATTCTTCTGGGTGGGAAACCAGGATAGAAATCCCTCTCACTGCCTGCTCCCAGCCCTGCAAATGTCAGGGTTTTTCAGTGCTAGGCTCAGAAATGCGACTTCTAATTTTAAAATCCTTTTAAACTTTTAACAACCAGATGTGGCCATACTTCACAGCTGTCAATCAGAATCAACGGGCAGCATTATATTAGTCTGTATTTCTTCTATTCCCCATGTATGTAGAATTATTTCATTGATATCAATATCAAATATATCAGAGTAATTGAGAAATGTAGTGTCAGGTACAAGCATTTGCTCTCTGAGTGCTTTTAATAATAAATGTTTTTAATAATAAAGCTTGAATTCCATTGACACCAGATGAGCTAATCTGCTATGGTATAGACTTTTTAGTGATATTGTTTATGCTATCTCTGCATTTCCCGAAGAGTGTGCATGGCTGTGGGCATGCGTTTTTAGCCTTTATCTCCATCTTATCTCTATTGAAAGTTTTATTAATTCAAAGTCATTGGAGATTTTTAGGGATACAGCATACAAAATATTTTAAAAACCACTCATATAAAAGATTCCCTATCTTCTTCCCAGAAATCTGAGACAAAAGCCTTTCCTCAACATCTCTGAAAGTTCCTTTAATGCACAGCATTCCCTCAAAAACAGCTGGCTTTGTTTTAAACCTGTAAGCCATGTATAGATTTCTGTTTCAGAGTCAATTCAAATTATGCCGAGCCAAAACTTCTGGCAGATTGCTGTCAGCTTGTATCAACATTTGCATCAACAGCACTTGGTATCAGTGGATGGAGGATCTACATCCAGGCTTTGGAAATCGTGGTTCAATGGGCTGTTCACTGTCCTGACCACTGATGGCTGCTCCTCTCCAGCACTCAGTGCTTCCCAAGGGCACAGCTGCATGGTGGAGAACCTGCATATCCCAAAATTCTGGGTCTGGATAAGCTGTAGATTCCATCTGCGTTCTGAAATAGGTGGGAAGAGGCCGCAGCCGCTGTCCAGAAAGGAAGGAGGAATAGATGAGCAACAATCCTTGACTACCACAGTAATCAGAGAAAAAAAAAAGGAAAAGAGAGAGAGAGAAGAATAAAGAAGACATTAAAAGAGATTTAAAAAGCAGAGAAATAAAAGAAAAATATAAAAAGCAAGTAACCAGTTCAGCTGACAGATCTATGCTTTTAACACCACTCAGGTGTCTTAAGCCACACACAGCTGATGGCACCACCCTGGAATGGTTAACCTTGGAAGTAGTTTTGAAAGTGCTCCTCATGCCTTTTTCTTTTGTGCTGATGGAATATAAAAAAAAAAAAAGTTTAATACCTATTCAGGCGTTCTTAAGTAGCCTATGATGATTACTTAGAGAGTAAAAAACCCTCATAATCAGTTTTACTGCCGTTCTTGTGTTTTTACAGTGAAATGATGTAAAGAAAGAACTCTCCTACTTTGCAGTGCATAAGCAATGACTGCTAAATGTGCACTTGGGGTCAGAGATGGTTCTTTTCACAATCCCACTGTGAGAGCAGCATCCTCAAATGTTTTTCAATCATTTGCAGAGTCACACTCAGATTTTCTTCCATCAGTAACTGCGTGCAGTCAGTAAAAATAACAAGATAACCTAGAAGGAAGAAAAGCTCACATTTATTTCCTTACTTTGGCACAAATTAGTCACTAGTCAGAATTTTTGAATCTCTTCACCTTTTTGAGGTAAATAAATTGAGTGCCATGCGTCTAAATATGTATGGGGCTTTCATATAGGATGTTAAAAACTGCATTGTGTAGATAATAGATCCATTGATGAGGGACCAGGCTGGGAACTGGCTGAGCTGGGCTCTCTCTGAGAGTGGCTGTGTGGGGTTAAGGAAATCGCTGAGCTCGGAGCCCCTGGTTGTGACAGCCCCTCTCCCAGTGAACACCTGGGGCTGGAGAGCTGAAATCACCATGCAGGGAGGGTGCCCATGGCTGGGAGACCTCCTGCATCCCTGTACATGGAAAGACAGGGCTTTGGGAGGTTGTTTGGTTGCTTGTTTTTACCTTCATCCCCCCTTTCCTCTGCTGTGCAGTGTCTGGGGGTGCTGAGCATTCAATTTTTCAGTGATGTCTCAGCAGTGTGCTGGACCTCTGTCCTGGTTTCCTTCTTGCTCTGGGTGGTGGCAGCTTGGTGTGAAAACCCCTGAGGTGACAATCAGAATACCAGTATGGAGCAGTGTGTCGCTGTTTTGTTACTGGTTGGCAATTTGATAGCTAAAAAAAAGTTTGTGTTAAGCTACACAAGTAGTGTGAGTTTTGTTTAGCTGTGATACTGAAAACATGACCCTGTTTTAAGTCTACCTGAAATGTTTTACATTTAACTTCTTTTTCTCAAGTCCTGCTGTATTTTTTTTTTAATTTTAAAACCGAAAAATACAATTTTGAAATGTTTCCACATCATCAGTGCAATGCATTTCAGCATTCCTACATTTTAATCTTTTTTAGTCAAAAGTGATTGCGAAATCCAGCAGAACTTCATGAATGGTTTCAGCTTCCCAAGACCACATAGTTCTGTGGATAAGCTACTTGCCAAACAAGCAAAGAAATCAATTATTCAGTTCTATTTATAAACAAAAACTTTAAGAATTCATCATTGTTTCTCAGAGCTGATTTTGCAGATCTGCCTCTTACGGAATAAATTGGATTAGTTTTCATTTTGCAGTGTGTCTGTCCAAAATAACAACCCCGGGAATGGTGGCTGTTTCCCATAGCTGGGTATTTGTTTTCAGCTGTGGCAGTGATATGTTGTGCTGTTTGTTGTCTGTGTTGACAGGGACATTTTCCACACTTGTGGATGCTCCTTCCTGAGTGAGAGGGATTCAGACTTGTGTAACATAGGTGGAGGCTTTTTTCCCTTCTGTTTCTTTCCCAAGCGTTTAACTTCCACGGCTGTGTCCACAAAATGGCCACGATGCTGCAAGGTCACCAGGGAGCACTAAAAAAGGCTCTCTTAGGGAAAAGCAATTGGATTAATACTATGGATTAGGATATATTTGTGCTTGACTGATTTTCCAATATCTTCATTAACACTGTTGTTGATAACATGGCTTTTAATAGCTTTTATAACCACAAATGCAGCAAGGAATGAAGCAAATAGGTCATTAATCCCTTAAAAGTACAATTTAATGCAATGCTTCATGACAGGAAGTTAACAGGATAATAAAACCTTTACTGTTTTAAGCCACACTTAATATTTTTATGGCACAGTTGGCTTGACAAAATACTCTTTGTGAGTCACCACTTCAAAGCAAGGTCCTGGGGACCAATTAAAGCCGTGCCTGCAAACCCCCATGCATAACTGCATGTAAGCGTGAGGTATTTCAAAATATCTCTTTCAAGTAATAGGAGTTGTACCCAGAAGAAGTAAAAGGGACCTTTTGCTTCAAACCTTTTAATTTAATACGCCCATGTGTGGAGACGCCCTTGGGGAATGAGAAATCGATTCTCGTTCTTTGCACGTATCCTGCAGTAATTTGCACTGTCAAAACAGTCCATGGATTTTGTCTCCAAAAAATTATATCCTTGACAGACAAACAACAACAAGATAGACTGTCCTTTATTTCAAGCTTTTTTTTTTTTTTGAAAGAGACCAAAATGTCCCTATTATGGCTGATTAAAAAGAAAAAAAGCATTAAGTAATTGCCTTGCATACAGTTTGGAATTCCTGGGCCAATGGAACTGATTGGATTAAGGACAAGGAGAGGATCCTAGAATTTTCTATTCTAGTTCAGTCCATGGCAATGACTTGCTGTTTGACCACGCAAGGTGTTTAACCTCCCACTGGCTGATTTCCACCTGGAATGAACTGGAAATTGGTGTTGTTCTGGTGTTGCTGATACTGTCACATACCTGTGGATGTTCCCATCTGAATGGCAAAGTGAGCATTTTGGTGTGAATTGTACAGATTTCTGGAAGCTCTTTCTAAGGAACATGAAGGCTTTCATACTAGAGAAAGTGACATCCAGTTTTTTGTTGCTGTTGTTCAAGGATCATCTGGATAGAGTCTCTTTAATTGCTGTGCAAATAACGAGCCTACAATGATAATTTGTTGATGGAGGAATGGGAAAGTAGATGTATTATTTTCATGTAAGTAGAGAATAAATATTAGATGAGCTGTGTTTTCTGACGGAGACCGTGTGTTCTGTTTGTGAAAAAATCACTCCGTGCTATAGTTGGATTTTATGTCCTCATTGTGCTTATTCTGCAAGAGATAATTCGTGCTTCAACAAGCTCACAATAAACTATTGATTGTTATTATAACAAATATTGCTGGCAGACAAAAATGAAGGGGTCACCTGGCAGAAAGTGATGTAATGAATCAGAAGTGAGAACTAGATCGGTGTTTCCTGGGTTGTAGCTTGCAGCTGTGTTTGCAGGACAGCAATATCTCAAGTCCTGTGGTTTCTTTTAAGAAAATGCTACACTACCAGAAAAATCCCCCCAAGCAACAAAATACTGAATTGTTCCAAGATCCATCCACTTCTCCCCATCAGATAATAATTTTATAAGGCAATGACATCTCTTCCTTTTTCTTTCAGAATTTCCTTGGATTTTGATTGTGCAATTTGTTCGTGGGCTGGATTGGTGAATCAGGACTGACTTACTGCTGTAACAGATCATTGCATTTTTATGTGTTAGGATCCTGAAAAGTTCAGAAGAAATGTCCTGTGGAGAAGGAATAGAGGTGCAAGGAAAAGGTACTGGCATGAGTGGTATAAATTTGGGATGTAGATGCCATGACAGAGTTCGCATGAGAATAGATCTCTGTTGTCTGGGAAGCGTTTTTTCAGGAGTGTTTCTGAGAATAACCAATGGCTTTTTTCATCACCTTCTCCTCCTCACATTTCCTAAGTATCTGTCACTTCCATCTCTTGTCCTGCATCTCCATTTAACACCCCAGGAACATCCTGGGAGCTTGAGAGTAGACAGCTTTTGTAAATGTTTAGCAATGGCTCGTGCAGATTTCTGAATCCAGGGAGGTTCAGCCCGTGGGAAAGTTTCAAGTCCCATTTTAGGACTAAGTTCCAAGTATTGTTAAATGGCTGAGGTTAGAAATAGTGGGAAAAGAGTAAATAGAAGCAGAGCTGCAAGTCAAACCTTTACACCCTTTCTTCTCCCTCTCCCCACAGCCTCATGCTCTGTGCTGTATGAGTCAGCCCGTTCCTCCCCCTGCAGCCGCCCTGTCTGTCAGCGGGCAAGTGGATCTATAAAAACTAATAGAAACGAGAGAGAGGGGGGAAAAAAAAACCCAAACCAACAAAAAAACAACCAACCCAACCAAGCCTTGATCTTCAGGCTCCGAGACTTTGACTGGGAGCCAAGTGTTTCAGACAGCAGCCCTTTCATAGCGGGGGAGCCGCGCTGGATGTGCCGGGCGCGCGGTGCGACCGCAGAGCGCTCAGCACATGTCAGCACAACTGATAACACACTTGTGCCTCCAGCCCCCTCCCAGCGCAGCCCTGGCAGGCTCTCAGCCCTAATTAACACGCTGCCTCGCCGCCTCTGGGAGGTTAAATAAAGCCACAGCTTTATTTACTGCACAATTAACGGGTAAACATGACTTAATCATAACTTAAACATTCAGCATTTATGAGAAAGTTTCAAAATCCTTTTAGGAGCTCTCTTGACCTCGAGCCTCCAGGCAGACCTCGGGTAATGCGGAATTAACCGCCTGTTCCACCAAGGGACGTCGGGGCTCTCTGTGACACCACAGCTTTCCCCCCCTGAACCAATTAAAACCAACATCAACTTAATTGACATTTCTGTGTGTGGGTCCTGTCCCAGTGTCGGGGTTCCTCTGGGCTGAGTCCCCATCTGATGACATCTGAGCCCTGGCTTCGATGGGAATGCCCACGTATCAGGATATCTCTCTGTAGTTTTGGATCTCATTAGCTCTGTCGTGGCCCACAGTGACCCCTCAGCTTTGACTGAAGTACAGCAGCTCGACCCTGGTCCTGCAGACACCTAGAAATGTGCTGAACTTCACATCTTGTGCACTTGTTAACTTCAACAAACTAACCCCTCACACAGTTCAGCATCTACTACCGTGTGTTCATCATGTTTGGAGCTTTAGATGATTGCTGGCTTGCTCAGTTTTACCTTCAAAGGACTATAGGAAATGCACCAATAAAAAGTGACTTCAGCAGATTTCTTGTTGCCTAAGAGAACTGGTGCTCCCATACTCAGTGTATGGCTTGTCTCACATCTGAACAGATTTAATCCTCTCAGATAGATTGGATATTACACCAAGGGTGGGGACTCCCTGTGGAGCCACCACAGTACAAGGATGTGTTGCAGGATGGAATAGTTGAATCATGGAGTGGTTTAGGTTGGAAAAGACCTTTAGCATCATCCATCCACTAAACCATGTTCAGAGCTAAACTGTGTCCCCAAGTGCCACTTTTGGTGTTTTGGAGTCTTGCCGGGAGGCACCACTTCCCTGGGCAACCTGTTCAATGTTTGACCACATGCTGAGTGAAGAAAAATTTCCCAAGATCCAAACTCAACCTCCCGTGGCACAGCTTGAGGCTTTTTCCTCTCATCCTGTCCCTTGTTCCCCTGGGACCAGACCCTGACATCCCCTGGCTGCATCCTCCTGTCAGGAGTTGTGCAGAGCCAGAAGGTTCCCCTGAGCCTCCTTTTCTCCAGGCTGAGCCCCCCCAGCTCCCTCAGCCCCTCCTGCTGCTCCAGACCCTTCCCCAGCTCCGTTCCCTTCCCTGGACACGCTCCAGCCCCTCAATGTCCATCTTGTCCACAGACCCCGAGCTGGACACGAGATCTGAGGTTTAACCCCAGCAGCTGCACCCGCTCCAGGAGGGATCACCCCTGTGTTTAGAGTTTGGCCCCCATTCCTCATCTCCACAATGAAGTGATTTGCTCATAACCAGCTGTACGGGCATTTTGATTACACCCCACCACAGCCATCTCGCTGGGTCGTGTGTCCCTAGAAAGGGTGGGAGGGGGAAAAAGCTTTCCCCTGCCAAAAGCAGAGCGAGTTCTTGTAGCTAAGTGTTACCTGCTGAAATGAATTGATTTTCAGTATTGTGCAGATTAACAAGAGGCAATTGTTCACCCTGAAAAACAGCGTCCCTCTTCCAGCTGAGCTCCTGATCCTCCAGAGCATTCCTTGCTCCCAGCACACTGCTCTTTCCATGGCAGTGAGTGCAGAGCTGCTAATTTCACCTCTCCCACCTCTGCTGCAGGCTGCAATGTGAAGAATCTTTGGCAGGAAAGGAGGTGAGGTAGAGAAGCAGCTGATATCAACTGAAGTGGATCAATAAAGGATTATAAACACTCATTTAGATATACTGCTGTCTTTTACAACCTGTTAATTGTAATACAAATAAAACTGATCAAGAGGGAAAAAATTGTTCATAATTTGTAGGGGGAAGATGTCTTATAAAAGTCTTGGTGCTGTTGCTAACATCCAACATTTTCATCATATATATTTCTCCTAGATACCAAAACTGCCACATCTTCTGCCACGTAAGACTTATGTGAGGGCATGAGAGAAGAAAAATGAATGAATAGGAGCTGGTGCTTCCAGTGCAGGCTGAGGGGAGACAGCAGAGTAGTGATTGTGAGCTGTCAGGAGGCTGACCAGCTGAGATGGGCAGAGTTGAGCCCTGTTCTTCTTCCCCTGCATTCCATCCCCTCCCTGATCCCATGAGTGTCTCTCAACCCTTTAAGAGGCATTTCCTCTTCCAATTCAGCCCATGCTAGATGCTGGTGTAGAGTGGGAGGAACTGTGGAATAAAGGAATCTTTGTGGATCTGGAACTGGCCAGGACATTGGCAAAATTCCCGTGCCCTCCTACTCACTGCTCCTGCAGCTGCCCGTGGCATTTGCCACCTGTCGGGGTGTGCTGTGACTTTGGGGGAACCACTGTGCTCTGCACTGCTCCAGATCTGCTTTCACATTGTCCCGGGAGGCTGCCTTGCAGGGTGAGAATCAATGAATGAACAAATGAATGAAGAAATTAGGAGGCTAATCTTTTATTCCAGCCCTGCCACTGACTTGCCTGAACTCAGAGGGAAACCAGTCCCTCTGACTTCCACTCTCCTCAGCTTTCCTGCCTGGACAATGGTGCTTATCAAGAAAACACGAGTTC
The DNA here is from genome assembly GCA_013400315.1 of Bombycilla garrulus. Classification (NCBI taxonomy): domain Eukaryota; kingdom Metazoa; phylum Chordata; class Aves; order Passeriformes; family Bombycillidae; genus Bombycilla; species Bombycilla garrulus. The sequence goes on from VXBU01007350.1 coordinate 333,271, forward strand.
CATGAAATACTCCTTGTGCTTGGAGAAGGCTTTTCAGGTTTCCTGGATTTGCTGTCCCACTGGAAGTGTCAAGTAGTACTAGTAGAGGAGAACGTGGTGGTTTTTTGCTTCCTCTGACCGTGTTATTCTCGTCTTGGCTTCGGGAGTCATGTGCACATCCTCCTGTGTGTCTGTGCCAGGGCTGGGTGCTGTGTGTGCCAAGCCAGGCTGTAGTGTCTGTGCTCACTATGTACAGCCCACATACCACCCTTGTGAGTAAGGATGGCAGCAAAGGAACAGGGGAAGGGGGGGAGTATCTGTGTGTCTGTGGATAAGATCATATATTTGTACAAAGTGTGTGTCTGTGGGCTTCAGAGACTGAAGGGAGTCTGTGGTTCAGACAGTCTGCCTTTTTTTTCTCTCTCTCCCTTTTTTTTTTTTGTCTGAAGGCAGCAAAATATGTTGATATGGATTTTTTTTCTTGTTATAGGAGCTTTTTGTGTTTTGAGTTAACACATTTCCCTCACATCAGACCTTGCCAAACATCATTTGCTTGCTAGTTCTGTGAAAGCAGGTTACCCGAAGGCAACACCATTCCCATTGCTTCCAAACTGCTCAAAGACAAACTGCAATAAGACTTCTGGTTAAAAACAACAGAATATCAGCGTGAGCAGAAAAGTGGAGAAAAAAAACGCCTGTGCCTGTTCTTCATGTGTGCTTAAATATTTAGCTGAACTAGTGCCAAGGCTGTGAGTTTGGAGAGCAGAAATACTGCCACTGATGTGCTCTGTGGACTTGTGACCCAGTAACTTCAGCTGTGAATTATGTCCAGGGTGGTATTTTTGTCCAGTGTTTTCACTGGTGAAATGAGGTTTTAATCAGATGAGAGAAAAAGAGGAGCCTCACACAAACTGAACTACAAGGGACTACAGGATTTTCATTCATGAAAATAATGTTTGTGATTTTTTTTTTTCTCACAGAAATGAAATGCCTGCAGAAGAAAGTGCAATACAAAAGAAGTGAACTCCTCCTGACTGCTGGAGTTTGCAAGTAATGACCTCTTTTCTCTTTCTCATTCTTTTGTATTTTTTTGTTACCAACTAGCAAGATCTCTCAGTGGAAATAAGCTATTTTGTCTATGGATAGATCGTTCATCAGGGGGATTGAAACACATTTTTCATCAGCATGCTGAACATACCCAGCCATTAATAACATTTTTAGTGGTGAATAAAACAAAGGATATTACAGCTTGCCAACAGGGAAATTGATTTATCTTGCTTTGGTTAGTTGTCTGTATTAAGAAATGTCACACATATTCAAAGTGTTTTGCATAGTTAGAGTTCTGTGTTTTTACCATATCAAAATCTCTGCTAAACTCAGTTTTGGCATCTTTTTCTTGACCTCATGTCAGCAGGGAAACACTGCTGTCCATGAGGCATGTTTAGCCAATTGACATATATACTTTTTATACGTATAGATGTGTACATACCTATAAGTATATATATAGTTATGCATATGTTGAGGTATTTTGATTAATTAGACAAAAAAATTGACTTACTTCCCCCCGAAGGACCACACTGCAATGCACACACTGAATTTGTGTGCAATCTTCAAGGATGAGTTACTGACACTTGCTGCTTCTGATCATGACCCTTCAAAGAACTTGCACTGCTGGAATTTATCTTTTCCCCTCAGAATTACTGGCAATTAAAACTGGCTTTAGGGGCCTAAAAGACAACTGATGCAGCCAAAGCACGGTTGCTACAAGTGGAATTCAGCTTCTCTGTGCCCACAAAGCTGCTTGACACAGCCTCAGGTGGAATTAACTCAAACTGGTCAAACCCAGCGTGCAGCCCATGATAAGCCCATGCAGGGTATGATGGTGCCACTACAACTATTTATAAATCCTCCCACTGCCTCTTGAAAGACAGAAAGCACTTGCATAACATCCTGAAATTGAAATTTAAAGGAAGGACTTTAACGACTCAATTTGTCAATGTCCAGATTTGGCTTGAGGTTTTTGTGTTTGTTTGTTGTTGGGTTTTCCCCTAAACTTCTTGTGGATAAACACAAGCAAAATTTGGAAATTCCTTACTGTGGCTGATTTTGAGTTCATTGAGCAGAAAATATCTGATCAGAACATACATGGAAATATTTCTGTGTGGCTTTTTTTGTTTTCAGTGCTAACATAAATAAACTGTTTAACTGATTTTGTATAAACTTTCCAAAAAAAATCTCAAGCACGGAAAATTTCAGCCCAAAACTGACTTTATTTGAGAAAATTACAAGCAACAGAAAAAGAGGGTTAGAATGGAAATCTGAACTCCTCATTAACTGGAGTTAAGCGCCAACTTAAATGCCAGGGTTTTTTTTCTGTTAATATTTAGTTTAAGATTACATACAGGTTTGGAAGAGCTTAGCTCTTTTTAACCCCTTTTTATTGCTGTCACTGCCTTGGTTTTGTTCCAAATTGGTGGCTTGGGTTCAGTACTCTGTAGCTGCAGGATTCCACCACAGCAGCAGACATGGGGTCGAGTTTTTTATTTCTGGTCATTGCTCTTCACAAATCCTTGAACTCCACACAAACCCCTCTCCCCAACCTCTCCCTGAATATTCCGTGGCACAGAGCAGTGGGGAGCACCAGGCAGAGGTGTGCTGGGGGTGTCAGGTTTTGGTTCCCATGACAGGTGTGGGGCAGGAGCTCTGCTCACACAGCAGGAAGGGGTGCACAGCCCTCAGTGGGACTCCAGGCAGCTGAAACAGCCCTTTGCTGTGTTCCCAGTTTGTTTGCTGTGCTCCCAGTTTGTTTGCTGTGTTCCCAGTTTGCTTGCTGCGCTCCCAGTGCTCAGATGGGGCAGAAACTCTGCCCAGCTCCATCCCCAAAAGCCATGGCAAGCAAGGCTTTGAGCACGTCACGCTTTTCATGTGGAAACGTCGGTGGCCTGAGGAGACTGAGGAGATGGATGTTGTTTGTCTGGCTTCACTCTTGGTCCAGCTGACTATGGAGATTGCTGTGGTCTAAGCATAGGACCTGCATCTAACTCCTTAGCAAGCAGCTAACTCCATTCCTGGCTCTGCAGCAAATTCCCTATGTAACCTCTGGCAAACTTTCTCTTCCTTTGCTCCTTCCTTTGGAAAATTCCTCTGGATTCAGGGGGGCATTTTGTTGAGGGAAGGCAGGATGAGGAGTTGCTTTACCAGATCTGGAGTCTCTTTTGCTTTTTGAAGTTTAGCCAGTTCAATTCTGAGACCAACAGAGAATGTCTCCACTGCATTTCTTAAGAGAATTGTCTCTTTTTCCAGCAATGTAAATTTTGTTTACATTTTGTGCTTCCTACTTTTAAAAACCTCCCTGGTCTGTCTTTGTTCCCATTTCCTTTTTTTAGTCCAAAGATCTGTATTAGATATACAGAAGAAAGGATCCAACTATGTATGAAAAGCAATTATAAGAACTCTCAATTTAAAAATTGCCTGTTGCAAACATTCAGGAAGCATTTGAGTGGTCAGTGATATTGCATTGAGGGTAGGAGTGCCCAGATCTCTTAAGTTATGAAAATTATTAAGTTTTCTATAACTGTGAGGAAGACAGTGACAATCCATGCACCTGGAAAGGCAGCTCATACCTCCTGAATGTGGTCCTCAGGGTCTACTGTTGTTCCCAATAAATTAAATGAAATCTTACACGGTGATCACTGAAAACTGGAGTGGACTTTGCTCTGTCCATAGCAAGTTATTTATTAGTTAAAACTTACGAAACCTTAAGCTTTTGATTGACATTTCTAATAAAGTCAGATTCTTTAGCCAGACAGCTTCAACACTGGTTAAATATAATTCTGGATTTCTGAAAATGCCCTGAAACTCTCAGCCACTAACAAACTTCTCTAACAAACTTCTCCTGCGGGAGCTTGAAAGTGTAACAAGCTGCATTTTGCCATTTCCATTTTTCGGTATCATGGACAGAAACCCAATCTAATGAGCAAAACACTTATTTTGGTACTGTATTCTTCCTACTGCTTAATGCTCTTTCCTTCTGCTTTTTCTTTTTCCTAGAGTGCCTGGTTTTTCACGTTGCCAGGATGTGTGTGGACATGAGCTGAATATATGTTTAAGCTTAAACCTGGGGGCAAGCACTAAATTGTTAAACAGCAATGCATGAAGGCAAAATTACATCAACCCAGTAGGTTCTTATGATAAGGGAGACCAGGCCCTGCTCTCAACCAAGCAGGGTGCAGCAATTTCTGAAGTGGCAATACTGATACAAATGCTGAGTTTGTACAGAATCAACAGTGCGGCCTGCAGCCTTTCTTGGGAGGCACATGAAAAACCCCCACAATTAAAAATGCTTTTTGCATGTATTTTCTTGCAAGTTATAGTAACGTCTTGAGCACGCTCAAGGCTGTCACAGTGTGTTGTGATGGTCAAAGTAACCTGTGTTAGGAAATCAAGTGGCAACTCAGTGCTGCAAGACTTGTGCTTGGTGGATCTGGAACAAAAATAAAGCTACTCTGGATGCAGATACAAACCCTGTTCATTTTTTTTACTCTTCAGGAAGCCCTCAGGTTAATATCTGTTAGGAGAAAGCTGTTGGCAAGTGGGAGAAGTTGTGTGCGTGTGGCTCTCCCAGAAATCCTCACAAATTCCAGTCAGCACAACGTTGCTCTGTGACTGGCACTATGTAATGGCTGCATTTGAGATATTTGAGATTTTCCTTTGACCAGAAAACTCCCAACTGAATCCAAGTCTTGATCTTCATGGAAGGGCCCCTTGCAAAGGTAATCTTCCACTTTGAGGCCCACCTGGACGCAGCTCCTTTGGTGCTGATCACCCTGAAATATTTACTCTGCTGCAGATATTTCCTCTTGGGGATGAAAATTATTCCTTCTCACAGTCTCTTCCTTTTTGCCCTCTGGGAGATACAAATATTAGTCAGCTGGGAGCTTTGTCCTCCCATCAGCTTGTTACCAATCCTGGCACTACTTTATTCTTGAGGGAACAGTGAGTCCTTGTGCCACAGGGACTGAAAGGGAGAAGGGAAGGAGATGACCTTGCAGGAGCTCAAGTATGAGGTGGGACCTGGCAATGAAATTCTGTGGGTGGTTTAATGTTTGTAAGCTGGAGCTGGGCTCAAGGCCCCTGCTGTAGGTCAAGGAGCAGGGAATGTCTCATTTTCTCCTATTTTTCCATCATTCCTACCCCCCTACCCCAAAGCTTTCCAGTTTTGAGAGGCTGAGAAATTGGTTCTGGTTTTGAAGATAGTGCTGTTCTCCATAACCAGCACTCTCGAGTTTTGGTTTGTGAGGGTGGGGAGCTGTGCTGAAAGTGCTTTGGCCTTCACAATATCATAGCAACACTCCTTTCTTGGTTGCCCTTTCCCAAAAGAATGGACATATCCCAAGGCACAATTAGAGACGGGAATCAGAGAAGGAACTCAGTCAAACAGAAAGCAGAAAGCAACCAAGTCCTTAGGCTTATTTAGTGAGGTTTTCCATTTCTCAAATGAAATTAGGTTTTTTAAAGCATTTAGATTATTAAAAATGCAGTGATTTAACATCCTGGTAGTTGTCTGCCTGCTCATTCAAGTGCTAAATTGCTGCTCAAAATCTAGTTATCAGACCTCTCTTTCCATACAGATTTTGGGGCAATTCTTCCTCTATTGGAACTGTGACTATCCATCATTTTCCTGTCACCTGTAAGAGAAAGATATGTCTGCTGCTCATAAATGCCAGATAACTTTTCAAAGCCATAAAGATGAAGAAAAAAAATAATTATATATGGTCAAAGCATGGTTGCAGTGTTGCTGTGAATGTGGGTGACCAAATGCCTGAAACCAAGATGTAAGATGCCTGTGGGGCTCTGAAGCTGATACTCCGTAGGAAGGAGGCCAAGTAAGATGACAAGTGAAATGTTGTGGTTCTGGGAATTTCTAGCAGGCTTATGGTTCACATGTGTATTTCATGTGAAAGCATGTCCTGCGCCTGTCCTGGCTGAGCTTGTGTACAGCTGTTGAACAAAAGTATGTGGAGGAAAGCTTGCATGCAAATCTCCTCTAAGGGTGCCAAGCAGAGTTGTTTCAATCCAAGAGATGTTAATTGTTGGGGCTGGGCAAGGAAGTACTTTCAGCACAGGGCTTTTGCTCTGAGGAATGGCTCTGAGGTTTTTCCACTTAGAAAAATTAATTTTTAATATGCCTTTTGTTTCTAGAGTTAATAGGGCAATTTGTAATGTAGGGCATTGCTAGCTAGCACAGGAAGGTAGGTGCCAACCAAGCGAACAGAAAAGGAAGGCTAAAAGGCTTCTCAGGTGCTTTGGAGTTTTCCTTGCATTTATCACTCCAGTAGGGTAGAAAGAAGTAATTACAGAATTGTCACCAGAGTAGAAACAATTCAGCCTTTAATTCACAGAATCACAGAATCACTGAGCTTGGAAAACACCTCCAAGGTCATCAAGTCCAACCTGTGCCAAATCCACACCTTGTCACCCAGCCCAGAGCACTGAGAGCCACATCCAGTTTTTCCTTGGACACCTCCAGGGATGAGCACTCCAAACTTCCCTGGGCAGCCCCTTCCAGTGCCTGACCACCTTTTCCAGGAAGAAATTTCTACTGATGTCCAACCTGAACCTCTCCTGGCACAGCTTGAGGCTGTTCCCTGTTGTCCCAACCCTCGTTGCTTGGGAGAAGAGCCTGACTCCCACCTGGCTGCACCCTCCTGTCAGGTAGATGTGTATAAATGTCCTTTCACTTGTTGCAATGCACATTATTACCTGAATTTTAGCACGCCACTCATGATAATTGACATTCTACTCCCTACCTGTAAACTTGTTCTTTTCTCCATCATTAACATTTCTCAGAAGTGAGTCACTGAAAACTGCAAAGGCACTTTCAGACATTACAATTTATTGCTTATTTTGCTTATAAGGAGTCTCTGATCCTTGATGTGATATAGATTATATACAGAACTGTAAATGTAGCATTCGAGAGACTGCCAGAATTCCTGTGTCTGCACAGCTTCAGATCATCAGTGTGGCCTGAACCCTTGAACTCTAAATAGTGAAAGCATGAACCTTCTCAGATGGAAATGAAGAGCTGGACTTCTAATGAAGTGGCTCATTCTTTAAGCTTTTGTGCTGATTGTTAAAAAAATCATCTGAAATAATGGGAATAAAACACTCTTAAAATGGGGACCATGCTTTTTCTTTGAATTTCTGCAGAAGGCAGCCAGTACATGGAGATGGGAACTGTTGCTCATAATGACCAGTTGATTTTAGAAGAGCAGGTTTCACAAACATCTCTGTTTACACTGGCTTCAGATGGTGACAGAAAAGTTGAGAAGCTGCTCTATGGGAAGTCTGAGGAGGGAAGCCAGGAATAACAGAAAGAGAAGAACACACCAGTAGATTTGGTAGATTGGTGACCTTCCTTAACCAAGACATGGTCCATGTTGAGCTGTTACCTTAGTTAGCAACCAAAAGGATTCTTTCTTGACAAGTTGGAAAGCCTTGGTTCCTTATGTTAAATTAGCCCATGACTTCTCAGCTGCAAGGTTTTCCTGTTTTCTGAAGCCCACAGACAAACACTATTCCCGAGTGGCTCAGCTGCACGGATCGGGGAGATGGATTAAAATGACGTTTCTCTCAGCCACTAGATGTGACAACCTGTTTCTGTGTGGAGTCAGTTTTAAGAAGTCTTACTCAGGAAAGCAGAAAGAAGAATTGAGGAGGAGTTTTGCCCGTGATGCTTCCTTCCTTATCCCCCTAAAGTTTGTACTTTATAAATACTCCCCAAAATCCTTAGTGGAGTGACCCTGAATGGGTTCTCAACCTTTGATGAATTGCTTTCAGGTTTCATTTTGGAGGAGTTTGCACAGTTAGAGAAAAAAATATTCCTGGGGGATTCCCTAGGAGGATCTGTCTGTCTTGTTATGGGATACATTTCTTGTACTGTCACAAGATGAAATGAGGGGCTCCCCTGACAAATATAAAAGTTATATGACAACCCATCTATTTTTAGATGATTTAAATCAGTCAAGAGGGAAAAACATTTGTTTCCAAGACTGTAATTTTCCAGATGACACCATTTTATTGCACGGTGCCATACCATGAGAAAGAGCATTCTTGTGGCTTTTGAACTGGAAATCCTGTAGGAATGCTATTTCTGGCATTTATTTGCTGTGAAGCCAGGCACACATGGGGAGCAGACAGACTGACCAGATACAGTTTGTGGTATTAAGGCATTCAGAAAAGTCCCTGCTGCACAGCCCTTTTCCAGTATCCAAAGTGTTGAGTGAAGTTGAAAAATGATCAATGAAGATAAAATCTGAACGCCGTGATCTGATCAGACAGCCAGACTTTCACGCTATTAATGTGTTCCTTCCTCTTGCAAAAACGCTATTTTGAGAATTCAGCTTTTCTGTCTTCCTACACTGGTGCTTCTAAAATAATTCTTGGTAATGGGCAAGGTTTTTGTTGCGAAGTGGGAGTGAGTGTTGAATGCACACGTTGAAGAGAAACCAAAGGCCATCACTCCGTTTTAAATGGGAAGATTTTTTTTTTTATTTACCTGAGTACCACGTGTGAACACGTAAAAAAGATGTTGATGGAGGGACAGAACAAGAGCTTAAGCTCATTCTTTGGTCACCTTCTGAAGCCGGCAAGGATAGTGAGTTCAGTGTGACTACCCATGCAAGGAAAAGTTTTGCATGGGAAAATGCTTATGCTTAAGACTTTGTACCACCCAATACTTCCTGTCAGTTAAACAGAGTAGGCTGGATTATTTCTTAAAAAAAAAAAAAGTAGAACAAAAAAAAAGGCACATAGCTCTGAATTTTTTTTTAATATAATTGTGTCTCTCCATGGCCTCTCATAGGAACTGCTCTAAAATGATAGTCTGCCTGAACGGAGCAAAAACCCTAATAAATATGGTGCATTCCTCTTTAAAAAGTATATTTATTTAGTAAGTTTAGAAACCACTCTGAGGTTAGGTTACAGCTATTGGGATTAGAGGGCGTCTCGTGGGCAGTTCAGACATCAAGCTATAGGTCCATGGAGTGAAGCTGAGCTGTTTCTAGCCTGATGTCTGAATTATGAATTAGGTTCATTCTAATTCCAATGGGGTAAACCTCAGAGCAGTTTATACACTTATGGCTAAGTGCTCCTAAAATACGGGCTATTTATTTAAAACATACATGTAAAATGTAATATCTAAAAAAGATGTCTGGCCTAGTGATGCTGGAGCACAGCAACCCAGCCAAATAAATTCTAACTTCTGACTTTGGAGCCTCAGAAAGGGATGGCACAGCTGGCTTTGTGCCACCTTCTGATATTCCCAGCTAGGTCAGATCCCTGCTTGGCTCGGGCTGAACTGGAACAGTGGAACAGCCACAAGGCTAAATTAATTTTCCTCAGCACAAGGCGTTTGCCTCTTCCTCAGCCATGCCTGTCATGCCAAAGCTGGGAGAGCCTTGGGTCACGATGCCCTCCCTTGACCACTCAGAAAAGTTTTGTAGGTCAGGAACGTCCTGCAGGGTTTGCACCTCCCCTCTTTTGCTCACTGGAGTGGTGCAAAAAAGCCCAAACCTACTTTTTAGTCTGGTTGGATATTTAGGAAGTAGGATGGAGCTGCAGGGTTGGACAGAAAGCCCAGGATTTATTAATAGCATTAATAGCATCAGCTTCCATGTGGAGCCCCCCGGTCTCTGAGCTCATTCCAGCAGCAATGCCTGCTGTGAACCTCTCACCTTAACCACCACGGGCCTTTGACCCTGCTGCTGGCCATCAGGGGCCGTGCCAAGCTGGCTTTTCCACAGGGAGTGCTCTCCTTGTGGAGCAGAGCCCTCAGTGGGGTTCCTGCAGGATCCCGAGCCACCCCTCCCTCTACTCCTTTTGCTCAGGCCACCCGAGAACCTAAAGGAGAGACAGCATCCGATGCCATTTCCCTGGGATGGGAGTGGAACAGAAACTACCTGCTGTTTTAGGACATCCAAACTGGCTCCATCACTAGGTAAAAAAAAAAGAAAAAGTCAGTTTACACTCTGGTTCTCTCTTCCCTCCTCACCATGCTCCCTTAATTTCCATTCTAGGAAATAAATGGGACAAAATATCTCTCAAGTAATTACTTCTGCCTTGGCATTGAGTAAGATGTAGAGAAGTCTTCTGGAAACAGCCATTCCTTGGTTTGGTCAGAAGGTGAAGATCTTTTGCAGACACAGAAGCAGCAAACGTGTGGTGGACACGGAGGGCACATTTCTCTGGACACTGAAGGATTGTCATCGGGCTGAAGGAGTGCATAATTAATTCATATGGGGATACTGAGGCCAAATATCACTCCATACAAATTTCTAGGAGTTGGCAAAACTAAATGTCACAAATAAGTTAGTGGGAGTTATAAACTGAACATGAACAAAACCCGCTGTTATTGTTTTCAGCTTTCAAAGGCACTAAATCCCAACATTTTGTGTGGTAGCAGAGTGCTCACTCACAGCTCTTGGATGCCTGAGGCCGACCATGCGGCACTAAATGTGCATGAGCATAATGAGAATATTGAACTAATCCCTCTCCCCCAGCTGCCCAAATCCATTCAGAGACTCTCGGGAGGCAATATTCATCTGGCATCACTGAATTTTGGGTTGGGCTCCCCTCAGTGCAGGAAGAAGGAGCTGAGTGCTTTCAGTGGACTCTTGGGATAGCAGCAAACTTCCCATGTCATTAGATGAGTAAGGGAGGATTTTGGAGAGTCAGATAAAAGCAGTGAAAAACCTGACTTTGCCAGGCTGCTCATGTGTCCTCAGAGCTCTCTGGATTAGCACCCCAAGGAGGGACAGCAGGTCCTTGAAGGTGCAGTGGCCCTACAGAGCAGACACCATGGCTGGGGAAGGGCTCAGATTGCCTGAAATGTGTTAAAACCAGCTGCATGCCTGGAATGGTATTTTTTTTTCTTTATTTTTTTTTTTTGCTGATGACCAATACATATGGCCAGAGGAAAAATTCTCCAAGAAGGTGTCGTAGGAGAATATTCATCAGTCAGAAAAAGGCAGAATTACATTGAAAAAAGAAATCCTGTTGTAACAGATGAAGTACCTATCAAGTGACAACAGCAGTTTATTTTCCTTGAGCAAAAGTAATGGATAGACTTAGACATAATCCTACCCTCAAGTGTTTTAATTCTGATGGAACTTCTTATTAAGGAGAGACATCAAAATGGAAAAGTGCACACCCTAATGGAAACAATGTCATAAAGCTGACAGCATTTCTGCAAGGTAGGTTGACACCTAAATTAGCTAAGAAGACTTGAAACATGATGGAAAAAAAATAAAATGGAAAGAAGAGAAAAATGTTTGGTGTGAGTCAGTAATTTTGTTGTTTGTTGAGTGTTTTCAAGTCTGTGTTTTAACAGCTAATTAAGACACAAAGGGTAAGAGAATTAGGTTTGTTTTGCTCCACCTTCCCTGTCTGTTGACTGGCTAATCAAGAAATCTCTAGGCCCAGATGGGAGTTCATACCCACTTATGATTTCCCTTTGCCCCCATGTTTTACTTGAAAATGTACTTTGTTAACCTTGCAACTCATCCTGTACCCTTGAAGACAAAAAGACAAATGCAGTGGGTTCAAGGTTCCATGTCTCTTGACCTCTTGATGTTGCTATTGCAGATATTGCTTATCTGCACAGAATACACCAATACACTTAATTATTCCGTGCAGTGACCAAAGTCGCACTGTAGGCTGATCTATCCATGATGCTGATATGACCAGGCTTGCTTATATACTGCCATAATTTCATTTGTAAGGAGGTAATATTTTTCCTCCTCAAATATTTGTGCGTTATTAAAATCACCCAGCAGGCTAATGAGCCCCACAGTGTGTGTCTGTGTGATTCCCAGTAAATTTTCTCAGCTTAAGCAAAGCCAAAATTGTGTAACTCCAGGAGCACCTGAGGGAAGAAAAGAAAAAAAATGCATGTTTTAATAAGGCACAGTTCCTTTTTTATTGCCTTCTTGCTCCTGCTGGAGAAAGTCTTACGTTTGTACTAGCCTACAGAATACAGAGAAAATATAGAATATATAGAATATATTGAGTTGTAGTATCACAGAATGGTTTGGATTGGAAAGGATCTTAAAGATCATTTCGTTCCACCTCTCTGCTACGGGCAGGGACACCTTCCACTCGACCAGGTTAATCCAAGCCCCGTCCATCCTGGCCTGGGGCACTTCCAGGGATGTGGCAAATAACTTTGCAATACTGCTTGCAGAATATGGCATGCTGGGAAGAAAGCTGCTTAAAACTGGATGTCTGGTTCATGACAAGTCAGGCTATGCAATATTTCAAGTCTATGGATTTATTAAAACAAGAGGCTTCAAGATGGGAGATTTAAGTTCCTGGAACGTAGTTTTCCTTCTCTGCTCATACAAGAGTTTCTTTGCCTGGTGCAGGGAGCATGATTTGATTTCCTATCTTCCAGGAAGGGGGAGGAAGAAATACAGAACTGGAGAAGAATATTCATATATAGACTCACACACACAAAAAATACCCCAAAACACAAAAACAAAAACAAAAACCCACCAAAAAAAGGCATAACTATGAGCACGTTGGTTGGAAGGAAGTTCTTTCAGATTCTCTCAGGACATTCAGACTTTCAGTCTCCTCCACTCAAAAACTCAACTTGACAGGTAGACCAAGATGGTATAGTTTTAGGGTGATGAATCTAGGATTGAAACTACCTCTCTAAGAAAGAGTAGAAAACCTCTCTGGTATCTCTGTCAGCATGTCTGATATTTTGAGACAGTCCGGAAGACATTTCATAAAACAAGCTTCCATGGCTCATTGCTTTAGGTTGATTACTCATATTTTCCCTTTATAATAATGTTTTCCTAAATGCATTTCATTCAACACAGTGTTTCTCTGGCAACAAATGGCAGCTCATTGTTGAATAGCAAGCATTGCTTTGATGATTTGAGTACTTCAGTGTCCGTTTGCATAGCAGAATCCTCTGCAGATCTAACACAGCCAGTTCCTTCTGTCAAAATTTTCAGGAGGCTGAGCTTTAAAAGTGCACAGCTCTCAGCAGCAGAAAGATGAGTGCTTCATCCCACAGGAGTGTTTGAGGTTCAAGAAAGGTTCTCGTGTCGTGGCGAGGCCGACGAAAACCAAAAGGCCTTGTAAAATATCTTCACCCACATGTGCAAAGACACCTTGGGGCAGCTGAGAGCTGTCTGCTTAGGGCACTTGTGTGGGTTGGCAGAGAATGCCTCAGCAGAGGTTTAAATGCAGTTTTTATATCCCAGCTGACAGCCCCAATCAGTAGGCCATCACCCACACTGAGGTTATTTGGTCAGCCTCTCCTGTCTCGTATCATTGTGGTCCGTGGGTTTCCTCCTTCCCTGGCAGTCTAATCTCTGATACGTGCTAAGAGGATTTCCATGTTGATTATTTTTGCACAAAGAAAAAAAATTCTACCAGGATTTAAAGCACAGTAATTTTAATTTATTTCATGGTCCCCCCAGATACTGAATTTTCCTGCCTTTTTAAATATATGTATTTGGCTAGGCCTAACACTGGATTTCTTTGTGCTGTTCTACTGAGTCTTATGTACAGTTTATTGTGATGAAGGCTGGCTGTGAGTCTATTGATTTGTAGTTTACTCTTTCTGTCATTACAGAGCAGTCCCATTTATCTAAATAAATAAGAGTTTTTTCAATGAAACAATGGTTCCAGGTGAGTGTCAAATCACCAAAACTAGACTTCACAGAAAAATTCTGTCCAGAATTTAGAAGCAATTTTGAGCATCAAGGTGATGCTAAATTAAGATGTCCCCATTAAGAACTCTGGTTTTATGGAACTGGCACTTTTGAAATTAAATATATAGCCAAAAGGCAAGTTATGGTTTTTTGTGTTTTTCTGCAGACACATGTGAGGTGAATATCCCAACCTGAGCAAAGAAGGATTATTGTTTTGCCTCTGAGAGAAAAATACATTGATGAGCCTAACTTGATTTTGATAGACAGAATAAACTTCAGGATTTCCGGTGTTAATTTAAATGTGGATTCTTCCAACAGATCACTGCACTCTCACTAAACTATATAATAAATTTTTAGTGGGAATAAAGACATGCCACTTCGGAAAACCTGGCTACACATTCCTTGTCCTTTCTAACATCCACCCAGGATGCTTGGAGCCCCAACCCTTACCTCCTTAGTTTAGGAATATCCTTGCCATCAGGAGCTCTTGGTTACCTGGCCAGCTCTTATCTCAGCAGGATGAGAGCTGACCTGGCAGTAATTAACTGGACACTTCCAATTATCTCCTCATGCTGGGTCAACACGATAAAACTGAAGGATATGTGCTTAAAGCACTTGAAAGGCAGTAAACCTCAAAGTGGCATCTAATCAACCTGTGGAATTTTTTGCTGTGGGACATGGAGACAAACAGTTTGAGAACCAGGGTAGGATTAAGCACTTGAATAGGAATAATACCTGTAGTTAACTTGTGAGGTTAAAGCATTATGAGGTTTATCAGTTATTTTGCTTCTGGGCATAAACTGCCATCTCAGCTTGTGAAAGAACTCGGCTCTGCTCCTGCCTGCTGCTCGGGGCCCTTTGTGGGATGCTTTCCCAGGGTGTGGGGCACCTGAGTGAGTTGGTGCCTGAGGGAAGGACAGCAAACCAGCTGGTCAATAAAACCTGCAGTGGAGCCCTGGGTCTGATCCCCACAGTCCATGTGGCAGGAAGGCAGCACAGCCAGTGGGCTGCCTTATATTAAATCATGTTCTCAGAAAATTGTCAAGGCTGGGATGTGATTTATCATCCAGTTACTGCACAGCCACTTTTCTGTGCAGGATAGAAGCCCTCCACTATGTATATGCATCTTCTTAAAAGGAATTAAACCCTCTCACCATTTGTTATGAGATCTCACTTGTCTGCACGTTCTCTCTCTGCCTTTTTGGTAAAGAGAAGCTAGAATAAAATTGCTTGAACATTCCTGCCTTTTTAAAACTTTCTGTACTCTCTTCACAGACAGATTATACATATGCATGTTATGGCTAGAAGTAAATGCACAGGCATTAACTACAGCAGCAGGTGTTTTGGGGATTTTTCACCTCTAGAATTTTTGCACAACACCATTAAACAATTATCTGTTTGCCCTCAAGGACTGGGGTTTATAAAATGGAACACTTTACAGCAAGGGTGGTTCTGACTCAAAACGGCACCACTTAGATGAGGGTTTTTGTTCTCAGACTTGTAGATTAAGATTAAAACTTTAAGGTCCTGGTTGTGTCAAGGTGGAACATTGGATTTAGACTGTGAAACTGTGTTTAGGCTGCAGGAGAGCAGAGGCTGTGCTGTTGGTAAGAGTGTTACACTTGAAAATGGGGTAAAGGGTGGCTCTCTTCAGGCAGTCATACAGTGCCTTCAGACAGGCTTGCAGGAGCATCTGATGGTTTTATCTCACAGAGATTAAAAAATGGGAGAACATTCTGGCTGCTTTGAATGGCTAATGTAATCACAGTGTTGCTGAGCAGTCTGGCTGAACCCAAACAAAAGAGATTGATGCTTTTCCTTCAGTTGGCTTCAAGGAGCTGGTCAAGGTGTTAGATGTGCTGATGTCGAAAAACCGAAAACTGGGATAAAGGGAAGAGGAATCCCATCTAAATGCCTCTTTTATTCCTGAACTCCATTCACAGCTTTATTCCTAAAATGGGCAAGGGCTTCCATCAGTCTGTCCATGAGCTCCTGAGCTCAGTTCTGGGCTCCCAGGGTGCAACAGAGTTGCTGCTTCTCTCTTGCTGTCCTGAGCTGCCACCTGGATTCCCAGCGCTGTGCCGTGATCCTGTCTCTGGTCTGAGCTGCAGTGTTCTAGTCTTGTCTTTGTCTCCCACCTTGAGCAGCTGCCTTGAGTTCCTGGATGGACCGCAGGCAGTGTGGGCAGCCTTGTCTCCAGCTGTCTGCAGCCCTGTCTCCAAGGGCTGCTGTGTTATGCAGTAAACACGGAATAATCCAAGGTGCGTCTGGCATTGTGCTGTAGCTGTGAGGATATTGCCTGGCAAAGTCAAAGGCAGAGAGAGCTGCAGCTGTGGTGATGTGCTGGTTAAAACTCTGAGGGCTAATTTACTCCATGTGAGCCACCCAATGGCATCCAATTGTGCCTGTTCCTCTAGTTCAGACATGTAGCTGCACAATGTCCTGATTCCAGCTCTGTGCCAGAAGGGCAGCTTATAAACCCTTCTCAAACAATGCACAGCCTCCTTCTTCCTTCCCGTGAAACCTCCCGGGGCTCGACATCTGCGGGGGTGGTGGAAAAACGGAGGGAGAAGAGGAGGAAGGCTGAGAGGAGCAAATATCCATCGCCAGCCGTTCCCCACGGAGAAAAAGGTTGTGATAGCAAATGATGCATTTTATGGCAGAGAGGAAATGCCTTCACCCCGCGAGCTGTGGCCGCTTCCGAGCGCTCTGGCCCGGGGCTCTGGCTACCTGAGGAGGAGGGGGTAGGTCCCTGGCTGTAGTGGCCAGATGAGAAGTCTGCAAGCTGGGAGGTGCGGTCCCTGGTGGATGTAAAACTCTTACAGGTGCTTCCTGCTGCTGGCTCCAGCCCCGGCCCCCGCCGGGAAGAGGGAGGCTGTGAGCAGATGATGTAGTTGTGTCTGGAAGCTCTCAGGTGGCAGATCACCCCTCAGAGACCACCAGAGAGAGCGTGGAGCAGCTCGGCAGGATGGGTCCAGAGCTGGGGAAGGTCGGGAACTCTAACAGGCCTCTAACAGGAACTCTAACTTTTCTGACCTGGAAAAAGGACACAGGCAAGGAATGGCTGGCAGTTTTAGTTTGTGGAATTTCTAGCCACAGTTGTTTTGTTTTATCTGAAATACACTTTGACCCTTGCCTTGAAATGAACTCTATTGACACTCATCTGCAGCACACCTAAGTGACAGTCAAAGTGTTCCACAGGAAAGGTCTGTGTCATCATATCTTTTATGAAGTCCGAAGAAAAAGAGCCTTATACCAGTCTGAGAAAGTTTGTAAGCAGAGCTTTAACCCTTTTGCCAGGAGGAGCCTTTTCTGTCAGCCTCTAGAGCTTTTTTTCCCCCTCCGTTTTCTTCTTTATTCTATTTATAGCCTGCTCTGGTTTAATTTTCCTTGGCCATCAGACAAGTGAGCAAGTCTTTTCTCTGCTGATCTTACGGCAGAGTTTGTTTATACATATACAGGATCTCTAATTACAGAGCAGTGTGATTCCCCACAAAACATCCCCTGCCCTCCACTCCCCAAATTCATATAGGACTTCTTTTCTGCAAGGCCAAGAACACTTTTAGAGTTTATAGACAAAGCTGTTTTGTGTATATATGATTTTCTCTCCTGTCTCAACCTTTTCCTCGCAAAAAGAAAAAAGAATTAAGAGGAAAAAAAAAAAAAAGAGACAGGGCAGCTGGGAAATCTTACACTAAAGAGCAGATCACATTTCAAAACATTGTGATCTAAAAATAATAATTCAGTTTTCCCCCTCCCTCTCTTTCTTTCCTCCTCACCCTTGTGTAAAATGTGATTCATTTTCTCTGAAGAAAAGTTCCCATCCTGGGAATTTATGAACCATATAACACTTCAGTGAGACTGATTTTGCCTGAAAGACACAATTCTGATTCTATTCTGTGAATTGGATCTGGGCTGAGAGCAAGCCTGAGATCACTGCTGTGATTTGTGCAATGTTATGTAACACTGTCCATGCATGCACAAACACCCATGTGTGGCAACAGGAGGAACGAGGCCAGAATTCACGGCCATTTATGTCGGGATTCAATTAATTATTATTCATGGATTTCACATTAATTAATAGATGTCTGGGCTTTGTGGACTTACTGCTACCTCTCGTAGGACCCTTTCCACTGAAGCTTGTGGGTCTACCCTTCTTATATGAAGATCAGAGGTTTTCAGCTGTGTGAATTGGACTGGGGGGTTTGGGTTTGTTGGTTTGGTTTTGGTGTGTGGGTTTGTTTGGTTTTATTTTTTTTTCACTTTCATTGGTGTTTTCAAAAGCCAGAAGAATTTTGCACCTTTTCGAGTGCCACTCTGCTGCAGGTAAAGAATGTAACAGCTTGTGAGAGTGCAGCTAGAGCCAATAATAATTTGACTGACATGTCCTGGCACTGAAATGCCTATTAAACCTCACTCTGTCCTTTCAAGGTGGGGGTTTTAATGCCGGGCACTTGTTTGAGCTGAAAATTCCCTCTCTTTATAGACCCAAAGAGCCTACACCCATGAAAGATTCTCAGAAGGATCTAATATTTCTATGGATGATAGAATAAATCCTTCAGTGCCGCAAATTTTCCAAGCCATGGAAGTTTCCAAGCCCAGAATGTGTTTCCATGTGTAACACACACTTTTCCACACAGGATCCCAAAGATTTCTTGGAAAACCGCGGAGGCTGGTGGACTATGATAACGTGGTAACAGTTTTAGGAAAATATATATTTACTTTTAAGAATTTGTAGGAAATACAGCAAATTTCCCATTAGGGGTTAACTGTGGATTCTAGGAATTACAAAGTTCATTACAGGAATAAATAAACTCAGATATTTGATGGGCACGATTTCAGTGATGAATAAGCCATGTCTATTGGGAAAAGTTTGACTAGATATATACTCTTTTTTTAAGGTGGCTTCTTGATTGTATGTAAGATATGCACACTTTTAAAGCCAGCTCCAAAGTAAAATCACTGATATTCTTTCCATGGATTTGAGAGAGTTCCAGTAGGTGGGAGGTTAGCTCTCCTACCTACGCTGCCAGTAACCAAAGGAGGTTTTTTAAAGAGCTGTTTATTACATGGTATGGCAGAACAAAATTTTTCAATGCAACCCCCTGTCTCCTGCAGCTTGCAGCGCTAGCACAGGTTTGTGGAGCCTGCTGGAAGCTGCCTGGGTTCTTGAGGCGGGATTTTAAATGGAGCATCTGTTTGTTTCCTTCTTTACACACAATGCAATAAAAGGTTGCATTGGCATCTCGACTGACCTGCAGGGTGAGAGAGCACAGCCTTGGTTTGACACAGATTCCTGTGTTGATTTCAGCAGGATTAAGGATGCACTGTCACAGGAGGCACAGAGATTATAGAGGCTGATAGCCCAAGCACACCTTCTGCTTTCTTCCTGCTTTGTGGCTGGAGCTTTTTACCTCTAATTGAGTAACATCATCAACTTAGTGGTGATTCATAAGGCTTCTACAAGTGTTTTCCAATCCAATTGGCATGGATTAATACATGAATTAATGCTGGTATTTGCACCAATGCTGTGTTGTTTGTTTTTTTTCCCAGAATCCAGAGATGTGTAAAAATTCGGGGTGAGATCTTGCATTCCTGGATTGCTCTCTGCCACAAACCCGCTGAAACAGGGATGAAACAGCAAAGGGATGGAACAGCAAAGATCTGAACCATCAGATCCTTGTAGACCAACAGAAAATTGGCACCTCACAGATGTGCAACGGCTTTTATTCCCCTCTTTGCTGAGAAATCAATTGAAATTATTTAGGAGGATCCAGCTGTAGGAATTGAGCCAAGCTGGGATGTGTCCCTGGATTCCTGTCATGGACAGGAGTGACAGGATTCTCCTGGGGCTGGCACAAAGGAGCCATAATTACCCCAGCAGCACCTGCAGAAGGCTCTCAGGGGAGCTGGGCTCCTGGAGTTGGGCAGGACAATGATTGCCACAGATATCCAATGTCCGTTCATGAAATCCCTTCTCACTGATCCTCTGTGTGGGGACCCCACTGAGGACTTTGCATCTTACAACAGGAGGTGCTGCTGGGTGTCTGTGACTCTGAATCATGAATGGTCGGGCAGAAGAACAGCACAGACAAACCTCAGAGAGCCTGGCTTTTCTACAGCCCCCCAGTTTGCAAAACCCCACATTTATGGAGCAGAGAGGAGCAGTTGCTCCCCCACAGCAGCAGCAGCTCCACACAAGCTCCCTCACTGCTCTGCAATTTGCAGTGCTGTGGAGTATCTGAAGGAAGAACGCTGAAATACTCTTCGTGATGGCCATGAATTTGATTAATCATTCACACAGTTGTAGTTCTAGTTGCGTTCTGGCGTTTCTATCTGTTTGTGTCACAAGCAAAATCATTCTTTCCTAAAGCAACAATAATTTTTGAAACTCACTGCACCTAAGCAGACCTCTCTTGAGGAAAATATTATCTTACTCTTCCTTTCCAGTACACAGTTTGACAAATATTTACAAAATAGTATGTATACTGTAAACTGTAAAGGTTTATTTGGATTACAAACCTTTCTTGTTTGGCTTGTAGTTTTGAAATTGAAAACTAGGCTGAATTAGGAAAAAAAAAAGTTTTAGGGTGCCACAGGTAATACAAAGCTTATGATTTCTTTTAAAGAAATCAGGCCAGATGGTGAAAATTCTTTATCAAGGGAGCCCAGAGCAGCTCATTCAGGTCCAGAATGAAATCTACTCTGTAAAGATTGAAATTGTGGGGAGATGAGCCCCACCTGAGCTCTGCCCTCACTGTGAACATGAATCACAACATTCAGCTTCTGCGTCTCTCCCCAGTATAGAGCAGATGTGGGCAAAAATAGAGCTGATGGCATTTATTGTGACAGCTGATGCTGGTGATTTGACTTCTTTCATTAAATAGATGACTAATCTGCAATTTGTTTTTAGATTGTCTAGCTTATTTGTACCAAAAGTCCTTTGGGGATTTTAATTCTGCATTTCATCTGGGACATGGAAAAGGGCGGGCATGTGGAAAATATGAATATAGGAACCTGCAGATTTCCCCGGCTCTGTGAAACACGGAGTCAGATGCCCCAAGAAACCTGATGATACAGAAACTCCTCTTTGGTTTCAGGGATATGTTTCCTGGAGCAGCAGTAGGAATATGCAGGTGTCATATTTCTGTGCCAGGAGAAGCAGCTACACTCTGCCTTCCTGGGAAGAGAAAGATCAGGTGTGCTTTCACGTGGGATTAGGTGGTAGAGGAAGACTTCCTCAAGACATCCCAATTCCAGCATCAGAAATGTGTGGTGAAACTCCAGCAAATCACAGCCAGCAGGCAAACCCGTATCTTTGTTTAAACACCTGTTGGTTATTCACACATGAACTACATCCTGGGTGCTGAGTTCTCCCCAGAATTCTTTCTGTGGTTTCAAAAATTGCACCTTTCCTGTAGCAGTGTGTGCTAAAGATCAGAGCACATCTCTCCACTGTCTCTCCAGAGACGTACCTCTCTTCAGGGAAAAAAAAAAGGAAGAAAAACACTGAACCTTCTTTCTTCCACACTAAAAGACCTTTGTCCCAAACCACACATGTAGATTTTAAACAGAAAATAATATGAAAGCACAGTGCTTCCTTTATAGCAGACCTTATGTGCCTTATGCAGCTTTCTGAGTTCCTGTGTCCATGGATTTATGATGTGCTCTACACTTTCCACATTCTCAGTGTTGTTTTCCCACATTTGAAGGAGAAATGATCAAGAGATTTGTGCTGGAGTGAAATTTATTCTGTCTTAAGCTGTGTAGAGGTTCCAAATTCACCACAGCATGGAAAATAGAAATGCTGTAAGCATCTTGGGCCCTTCCCAGGCATGCAGACACCGTGCCTTCTGTAGAAATGAACATTACATTCTTGCAATTACTGCTCTTGTCAGAACTGCTTTTGCCTCTAATAGATCAGGTAAATATGGACTGAGAATATGCTATAAAGCCCAAGGGGTCATTTCTGCATGGGAAAATAGCCCCCAACCCAAGGAAAAGTTGCAAGCTCTGCAGAGGATGGAGCTTGTGTGGCCTTTCTGGTTATTTAGAGTGAATCCCAGGGGATCCTTTGTTTAGGGTGGGAAGCTGTAATTTAATGTTTTTAAAACTGCCTTAAAGCCCATTTTAGGGCTGTGGTAAACAGCATCACGCTGTCCAGTTTCCTCTGTGTGTGCTGGAAACTGAGTGGCTCAGGTGCTGAAACCACTGTTCTGCTGTGAGGACAAGCTGGTGATGCCCCACTTCCACAGCAATTCCTGAAGGGAGCACTGCCAGACTGGCCTCCAGGCCGGCCTCCACGCTGCCCAGCAAGGAACCAGCTGGGTGAGCTCTAGTATTCCTTGGAAACACTGCCCATTACAGCCATGGTCCAGTTCCCCATTGAGGAATACTCTAATCCTGCTGAAATTCCTCAGTGGTTTGCCAGCTGCCCTTTCCACGGAACAAAAAAAAGATCAATCACCAAACTGAGTGAGAGTAATGACTGAATTTCTTCTTCCTCCAAGATTAACAAAACAGACACACCAAAATAAAATTAAAACCACACTTACAATTACTCTTTCCTTAGATCACCTATTAACCAGCTAACCAGTTCCCAAGACACTTACGTGGCTGCGATGAGCCCTTACTCAGGATTCCTGGGCATTACTTACACAGAAAGGAATTGAGACTTGATGAGGAACCTCTCCTTATTGAGCAAGTAGTTCCAACTTGACAAGCCTTTTGCCATTCATAACTTAATTAGGCTGCCAATTTTTAACAGTGCTATTAAAAGATTACTGACCTCCCCTGGCTAATTTTAGAAATATCGATGTCGTTTTGGCATGGCAAGGTAGAACTATTTTCTGATCAGAGAATACACATTACTCCTTAATGACTGTGCTAGTGCTTAACAGGCTGCAGATCTATTTTTAATAATGAAGGAAATCTTCCTGCCTGGAATTGTCGAACATGCACTAATGTTCAAACATTTGTATATGATCAGTGTACAAAAAAGCCTGTGATTTAAAAAACCATATAGACAGGTAACCATTCTCTTTTCTGTGTTTGCATATTATCCATAATTCATTACTAGCTCTCTAATCTGGTCAGAACACGACAGCAATCAATCAAATCTGATTGAGAAACGGTCTGGGGAATAAACATGCCTTACTTTGGCTTGGAGGGATATTGTGATTTGCAGCCTAATATTTTCCCCATTCCATTCCATTGCTTTTCCTTTTTGTTGCTCTGTGGGGATTTGTAGACTCCAGTTGCTGGCAGCTGCAGTGAAAATGTTCAGTTTAATTCAGTTTAGTCAGATTCTAGGCCAGCTCTAGGTTGTGCCTCTGTGGTCCGTGGCCAAAGACGAAGTTCCCTTCTGCTTGCCCATCAGGAATACACAGGATAGAATAATTGCCTTACTGGAGTCTCATTATGCCAAACATCCATTTTTTTTTCGAGGTTGTTTTAATTCTAGAAGATATTAAAGCTAATAATCTGTTGTGGCACTGAAGAAGCTTTTGTTCAAAATGTTGGTTTACACTGTCAGCTGCTGATGGTGTAACTGATGAACATTTCTCACTGTGTCTCACTGTGCAATGGAGTTTCACTAAAACAAAAAAAAACCCCTGAAAATCAGGGATGGAAACCACAGTGTTAACCCAGGAACCCCCTTATCTGCCACTCAAGCACTGGGCTTCCAAATTTTACCTTAATGGGAAAACGGCTAGGGGTGTCAAAGGAAAAAGCACTGCTCCTGTGAACCTTTGTTGCTTTGATCCTTGCTAAGCACTGGGCTGAGCTCAGCTGGTCAGTGAACACAGGCACTGCTCTTTTGCTCTCAGACTCAGCAATGATGGATTCCTCTCTCCCCAGTTCCTGCTTCCAAGGCCAGCAGAAGCTGCAGAGGCAGCACATTCAGCTCTCTCCGGAAGGATGTCAGCGCTTTGCTCGGTTTGAAAGTCTCACCTCGCCCAACGATCTCTCAGCATGGGCAGGCTCCCAAGGGACTTTTCTCGAGGTCCTCGTGAAGGAAAGATGATGCCAGAGATCTGGCAAGGGGAGAGAGTCATACCTCGGAAACCAGCGTGGCTTTACCACACCCACAAAAAAAATAATAACACGGATGGTAAAATTAGGGTTGGAAATCAGGAGCGCAGTGCTGTTACCACGAGCACAGCACAAAAGGGAGCCAGAGGAACTGGCATGGGAACAAACTGTGCTGGGATCTGCGCAGAGGCAAAAGAGGCTGTGGAACTAGTGAGGAAGGTGAGATCCAGTGGAAAAGCCCTGCTGCACTCTCAGTGTTTTGGTACCTCGCAGTAGATGGCACTGCGGAATTCCCATGGGCCGCTGTGTTCTTGGGCTGACTCAGGAATTATGGAAAACTCCTCCCTTTCCTCTCCGAGGGATGTGATTAAGGACATTAGGACAAAAAATTAACCTAAAAAGAATTGGTAGCAAATAAGACAGAAAATGGGTACTTTAATAAAATTCCATACAACCATACAAAGCCGGAAAACATGAATGGGAAATAGCCTTGAAATCAGAACATTAATGAGCAGCTGTTTTATTTATCACATTGGCACTAAAGATTCTATGTGAGTCTTAACTATTTGTACAGGGAACAGAAAACTAATGTTGATATCAAAAGATAAATAATACATTCAGGAAGCAGCATAAAAAAAACCCCATCCCAACCTTTCTTTACATTGAGTAATGATTTTTGACTGGCAGAGGCAGGCAAAACTGGGTAAAACAACTGCATGATGGGTTTCCAACTGGACCACAGCTGCAACCTCGGGCTCATGGGGTTCTGGAGCCCAAGGAAACATCATTTGTGAGGCAGGAGGACTTCCCAAAGCCTAGGATGAAAAGTGCAGTTTGGACAGGTGAGATGGAGCTGGCAGCATTATCTGTGGCTGTAAGGCCCCATCCGCAGAGCACTTTGAATTTTGAATTGAATAACCTAATTGACATCTTCCCCGTGGTCTGGCTCAATGTGTATAATTATCTGTGATTTGTATTTTGTCCACAGTGATTGTAGATAAATGGAATAAGGAACTTGTGTTAGGTTGGCTTTTTCACGACATCCCTTAAAGTGCCTTATACTGCTGTCCCACTGCACTAATTCCCCTACAAATATTCCTTTCTATTCATGAATGCTATCTGTGACTGTACATGCAATTCAAGGACATGGAATTGCCCTGACATTTTCAAGAACTGGGTTACAGTGCAGAATTTTAATCTGCTCAGTTTAACCAGTCTGGTTTAAAAGCTTATGCAAGAGATTTCCCTTCAATCTCGGTACGAGTCTTTCCTGCAGCTTGTTGGTTTGGGTCTTTTTGATTGCCACTTCTTGTTACTTGTGTTTATGAAAAGAAGATGTCAGCTTGAAAGGAAAAATAAAAAGAGCAATTTTATTTTGTTTCTAGCTGGTCTGACACCAGGACTGATCTGTTTGCTAGGAAGAATGTAATTCATGAAACCAGGGTTACACTTCTGACAGAAAAGGAGAGCTTGACAAGGAAAACGCAAGGCCTCTTTAGCAAGTCTGATGGCAAATTCATGAGCTGTTGTGGTAAGACTTTTCAGAGTGGGAGTTTTCAAAACTCTCCATCTCTTGATATCCTGTTTAGAGCACAGAAGGTAAAGCAGGAACAGCGGGACTTTTGGCTGGATCGATTTAGCCTCGGGTGCCCCGGCTGAAGAAAACTCAGTGACCCTTTGCAAAACTCATCTTCTGTTTGAACAAGTGCACTTGGAAAAGGATGAATAACCCGATCATTGCTTTTTCAGGAAACCATCATCTGTCTGTCTGAAATGCCTCTCCATGCTGTCATAGCTATTAACAGCCTTTCTTACTGTAAACACTATTTTCCTATCTTTATTTCTCGTTCATATATTTTGTATATATAGTTCTGGTGTATAATTAGTTCAAGTGTATCCTGAGACACTCGACCACTTTTTCATCCTTGTTATGGGACCAAGCAATTTATGGAGCAATAGAAATATTTCCTTTTTGTTTTTTTTTTTAATTAGGAATGTTCACCACAGGACCAAGGGCAGTTCCTTTGGCACATCTGCCTGTGCTTTCTGAATATTTATTTAGTATCATTGTTTAGTACTGAATTCTCTGATTAATCTTCAGTGACAGTAACTCCAAGAAAAAATTACACAGCTTCAAAAAGTGTGTGGGCAAATTCATGGCAGAAAAATCTACTAAGGCTATTAAATACAAAACCAGAAAGTCCCTAAACTGCAAATTGCTGGAAGTTGGAAGAGTGTTCCAAGGAAGTATCACTGTATCTTTTGCTTATAATTTTCCCTGGGCATCTGCTTTTGGCCGGATTTGGAGACAGGGTCCTGAGCCAGAGAGATCTTTGGTCTGACTCACTGCTGCTACAGTTTTGCAGAAGTGTCATGAGAGAGTTGTGACAGATGCAAGGATGCAGGTGAAGAAGTGTTATGGGGTTTCTTTTTGTTGTAAATAACACATCTTTCTTTTTCTTTTATTTCCTTCTTTTTCTCCCCGCCTCCTTCCCTCAAGTAATTAATTTGCTGTGTTTTGCTGTGAGAAGCCATTTAGCTCCAGTCATTGTTTTGCGAGAGCTGGCCTTTGCAAATCCAACCTAACAGCAAATGTTGTGGGGAAAGAGAAATCTCTCTATCCCTGGAGGAATTAAAGCTCTCAGTGAGAATTCACTGCTCTGATCCTTTGTGTAACCACAGTGTTGTTGCTGAGCTCCTGCTCTCTATTAGCCTCCCGTGCAGTCTAGGGTTTAACTTGGCAGAACTCAAGGTTTTCAGAGAAATTGGTTCAGCTCTTTAACCATCACGTTTACCAGCCCACATGCAAAAATCCCTAAATATCAAAAGTCACGGATACTTTGAAAGCACACGAAAATCCATGACTCACATGACAGCTGTGACAAAAATGTAGTCCTTATTGCCTTTTTGTTTATGGTCTTTCAGCCACTTTCCAGTCTAGAAATTTTCAAATAAATGAGTAGAGTTTATTAGCAATACCTTGAAATCTTTGCTAAAACTCAGATACAGTTTTGCCTATGTTCACTTATAGCTCTTTTGGACTACAGGATAATAATAATAAAAATTTTTTTTTTGCTTCAAAAGTATTTAATTTATTTAGTTTTTAAGAGCTCTTTTTGCATGTCGGGTATGCAAGAATTTGAGCTTACATATTTTATTACTCTTTCTTTTAAATAAACTAATATGAATATCAGCCTGCTAAAAGAGTAAAGTCTTCAATTAGTTGAGTGTCCTCAAGCATGTGTGCTGGTGGATCAAAAGAAAACTGTGAGGGCTGTCAACATAGATGTCAGTTCATGAACAAATTCAACCATCACAGCTTTGGAGACCTCATACAGGGATCAGCTCACCCTGTACCAACGCCACCACCTAATGCTGATATCTGCAGCCATTTAAGAACTTCTCATTTCTGTAGTTACACTTGCTTTTTGCCACGGTTTTCAACTTTGCCGTTTACTTGGTGTATTCTTATTAAAGAGCTTGAAACATCATTTTGGTGACTTCACCTCCAATAGTAATGCTTCTTAACTTTTAAGAATTGATTTATAATTTTTTTTTATTTATGTAGTTTTCTTTCTCTTACAACTTCTTTTCCCCTCACTTTTTTCTTGGTGAAACATTCTTATCTGCAAGAGAAATGAACAAATTTTCCTGTTTCTACTACTATATATTTTGGAATCACATCTTTGAGCAATTCCTCCTGAAGACCTGTTGGCTGCTTTCTGGCTTTGACTACTTTTGGAGAAATTGTAACCTGTTGGGCCTTAATTATAATGACTCCAAGATTCTCCAGCTGCCTTGGATTTTACTATTTCCTCTTGCTGTATTTCTTCCACTACTCCACCTCTTCTTTGCCTCCAACTCTTCTGCTCTTCTTCTGATGACCGGAATTAAAACTTTCACTAGCAGAAATTATGGTGTGCAGCTGTGCACACCATTTGCTGATTCCAGCTTCTTTCCCTCTGTTTATGCTTTCCACACAGATTGTTGCTGCCACTGGAAAAACAAATTAAATGAAACTGGCACCCGGCTCACTGGTGAGACTGGCCGTAAACAAGCTGGGGAATGTTGGAGCGAGGACATGGCCCTAAGAAACTGAAATCAAATAAAAATCCCAGCTGCAAAGAACCGTTTAGCACAAATGCCTAGAAAGTATCCTGAAGGTGAGGCGTCCCGGAGGGGGATGACTGCGGGTTGGTTTTTATTGAGTTTAATAAGCTTTGCTGTCTTTCTCCAGGTTGGGGAGGTAGAAGGTTGACTTGGAGGCCTTGAGAAGGATTTCTAGTAAAGGACTGATTTCCATCCTCCTATTCTCTGCAAACTGTTTTGCTTGCTGATTAGTTAATGAGTGTGTAGGATAAGGGAAAACATTCCCTGCTTTGTGTTAACATCCACATGTGGGTCTGCTGAGATATTTCAAGCCTGGAACCTGACTGGCAAAATGTTGGGCACCTTCCAACGTGTGTCGCCAGCTGCATGTGAATATGCATCCCTGAAATGCTAGCACTTGGCAGCCA
This sequence comes from Bombycilla garrulus, assembly GCA_013400315.1. NCBI lineage: Eukaryota > Metazoa > Chordata > Aves > Passeriformes > Bombycillidae > Bombycilla > Bombycilla garrulus. The sequence goes on from VXBU01007350.1 coordinate 361,529, forward strand.
TCAGGATCTGCAAATATTAAAGTATTCATTCTTGGACCTACCTATATGTTTATAACTTGCCTTCCCCAACTGTGTGAGAGAGTCCAAAACCAAAGAATCCCCAAATACCCTTTATGTGCTCCCTGGCTCTCACTCCCACACACATTCGTACGTGCATGTGCATGTATGCATAGTTATTAGTCAAAAATACACGCAGACAGACCCAAAAAACAAGGCAGAAAGGAAAGCTGCCCTCGAAGGGACATCACTCACAAGATGCAGCATTTGCAGCTTCATTTTTGTTCCTTTTATTTGACAGCAGACATTTCACTTTTCCTCTTGTTTTGTAAGGTATTCTGAGCTGAATAAGAAGTCACCAGAAACCTGTGGAGGGCAACAGGGTGGATTAAGGGCACATCAAAAACTGAGAGAGAATCAGTGGGATGGGAAGGAAGCTGCAGGGTAAAGAGGGGGGACTTCCAAAGGGAAGAAAAAAGTAAAGTTGTATAGGTTTTTGGGCTCTTACTCCAAATGAACTTGCAAACCTCTTCTCCTGTGGGTCCTGCCAAGTGATTTCAGCCATTGCAAGTGATGATTGCTGCGCATTCCTCTGTCAAAGAGGCAGCAGGCATGGCTGGAGAAACATGGGATTTAACAGCTGGCCGGGGGAAGGGTGGAAAAAGCAGAAAATGACCCCCTGCGTTTGAAAGGTGCGATGTTTCTTGCTTGTCCCCCTTGCCCCCACAGCGCTTCCTTCCCTCCCTCCTACACACACATTAATAAAGAGAACAAGGATTTCAAGCTCTGCAGTTCTTGGAAATAGGCTGGAGTGCCGACGGCGCTGAAGCAGTGTGTGACTCTCTTTTTAGGAACCAGTCCCATGTGCTGTGTACAGTGCTGGGACCTCTCTGCCAGCTGGGGAAGAGGCAAAGTCTTAGCTGAAAGATCCTCAGCGCTGGGAAAAAACGGTATTTCTGTAGGCAGATTGGTATTGTACACGTAAGATATAACATGACTTTGTCTTTTGCAGAAGTTCCTATTCAGCAGAGCACGGAGCTGGGAGACCCTGAGCGGGGCAGGACATTTCACAGCCAGTCTGAAGATGGTAAACACTTGCAGGAGATAAAAGTTTGATGTTCTTTGGAGGGAAACCTGGTCAGAAGTCAAGCTTTTGATGTGGACAGAAGCCTCATCTCCTGCCTTGCTTCTGCAGCCAGTGGCTCCAAATTCCCGTAAAGCCAGGCTGAAGATACAATCTCTTCTCTCAGCCTTTCAGCCCCACAGCCACCACCACCTCAAACTGGCTGGTGCACTGGAGGTCCTGTTTGCATCTGACTCATTCTCCTTTTCTGTCACAGTGACCTCCAGTGGTTCTCTTCATATATGTCCTTCAGGATGTGCCCCTCTAAAAAACTGGGCTATTTTCCCCCTTTTTTTCTTTGCCTTTTTTTTTTTTAACATCCATAGAGCAAAATGTGTTGAAGGGAAGAAATCAGAACGCATCAATCTTTTAATCAGATTGTTTTTGTTGCCTGTGTGGGCACAGGATTTCTCTCCACTAAACATGAAGGGAAGGCATGCATCTGTGAGACTGGTGAAATAATTAACGGGTGAAACAGAACCATTATTTGTGACTATTAAATGAATGAGTAAAACTGTTCTCAGATCTGCCAAAATGTTCACATAGAAAAATCAGACTGCTCAAAGGGAGGGAGGGGGTGAGAGGCTTGGAAAAACTGATTTGCTGAAGTTTGAAGCAGGTCAGGGAAGACTGGGGGAGGGGAAGGGACCAACTTCATCTCTGAGGTGGTCCCACTTTCAAGAACTTTGTGAGCCCTCTTTCTGGAAGTGGTTCTCTTTATACATTCAGACTTGGCTGGCAGCAGTCACCTTGCTTGGCCTTCCCTTATTTAAAGAAACAGCTGCATATGTCAGTGTTTTTGTTGCTCTTACTTTGTACCTTGTGCCAGAAGCTCTGAAGCTATAAGCCTGCTCACCTTATATGTACAGTTTATAAATCTGTACTCTGCAGAGGGCTGATGGGACAGCCCTGGAGGATGGGGCTGAAAGGGGAGGGCATCAGAGGCTAAGACTGAGGCACCTCTGTAGGCAAAGAAAAGACAGATCACTGTAGACTGGCAGAGAAATTGAATTGAAAATTGGTCAAATGCTGTCAAACATTGAGAGGTCCTTGGGGTAATTTTATGGAGGCAATACCACCAGTGAACCCAAGAGAAGGTGTGCATGACTAAGGGCCCTTGAATATTGCCCTAGAGCCTGCCTTGCCCTGCCTGTTCGTGCCCCACAACAATCTCAAAAAATCCCACAATTCTGGGTGTTTAAGGAAGATCCTCACAAATCAATTTATTGTCTACTGTAGCGAGGGACATTTACACCTAAATTTCCCAGCTTGGAAATGCCTGCAGTGTGCAGTTTTCCTTGGGCATAGCTTATGTGTCTCATCTGCTGTGGTCCTCCTCATTCTTGATAGCCCTTTCTAGTGGAAGAAGGATAAATTTTGGTGAAATGAAGGATAAGTCCCAAGAATCCAATGTGAGATCAACATCTGGTTTCTGGGCTAACTACTGATACTTTTTTGAGATGGATGAAGAGTCTGCCCTGAGACGAGCTTCCCTGGGAAAACGGTCACAGCACCAAGCCTGACGGAGCTCAAGGAGCATTTGGACATTGCTCTCAGGAACTGAGTGTGACTCTTGGGGATGGTGCAGGCCCAGGAGCTGGGCTCAGTGATCCTTATGGCTCCACCCTTCCAGCTCAGGATACTCTGCCATTCTGTGACTTTGAGGTTCTGTGACTCTGGCATTGATTCTGTAATTCTGTGACTCTGGGATTCTCTGCTGATTCTGTGATTCTGGGATTCCATGAATCTGTGACTCTGTGTTTCCGGGATTCTGTGATGATTCTGTCATTCTGTGGTTCTGCGACTCTGGAATTCTCTGATTCCATGAAATGTGTGATTCTGTGACTGTGACTGTAGTTCTGTGGTTCTGTGATTATTTCTGTGATTCCTTGGTTCTGTGACTGCGATTCTGTGATTCTGTGATTCTGTGATTCTGTGATTCTGTGATTCTGTGATTCTGTGGTTCTGTGGTTCTGTGGCTCAGTGGCTCTGTGGTTCTGTGACTGTTTCTGTGACTCTGTGACTGTGACTATGGTTCTGTGACTGTTTCTGTGGCTCTGTGGCTCTGTGACTGTTTCTGTGACTCTGTGACTGTGACTGTGGCTCTGTGACTGTTTCTGTGGCTCTGTGGCTCTGTGGCTCTGTTGTTCTGTGACTCTTTCTGTGACTCTGACTGTGACTGTGGTTCTGTGAGCCTCCCCCGCTCAGAGGCAGCCGGTGAGCCCATCCAGCAGTGCCCGGGGCAGTCTGCTGGTCCCGGGGATAGCTCCTGCTAACATCAACAAAAGCTCTGCAGGGTGTTTATAGTGCACCCAGAGCAGCATTCCTTTCCCCGTACCTAACAGACACTGTATGTTCCGCTGCAGATTGTTCCCTGTAATCCCACCTAGGCTCTGACAAATCAGTCCACTGCTCTTTCAGGCAGCTTGCCATCGTGCTCCCTTTCCTCTTCATCACCTAGGATGAGCCAGGCATTCTCCCGAGCTCTTTTGTATTTTCATTAGATCCTTGGGCATGGTTTTGATTATGCATGCATAGGCTCTTACTACAATGCTGTTTAAATAATAACAAGCACAGCAAAACGTTCATGTGAGTGTGTTCTAAATTTACTGGTGATTTTCAACCGTAAGACTGCTGCGTCTGTCTCTGTTGGTCTCTGGCTGCTGGCTTTTTTTATAAGTGTAACTATTAATGGTCCCAGTGGGTTGATCTTTGTCTGATAAAAACGTCTCTTAAATGGATTAAATATAAGTGAATCAACTGCTGTTAGAGCTGCTCTTAACTCCAAGTATTTACCCCATGTCATCTTATCTTTATCTGAGCAACTCAAACACAGTCATAGTGATTGTGATATATTTATTTAAAGTTTTCAGTCTTGTGCCAATAATGAGCCTCTAAAACAGAGAAAAGCTGAGAGTTCTGGATCTGCTTAGCCCTATGGAGTCCTGATGTAAGAGTAAGTACAATACAAAAATAAAATTCAAAATCAATGGATGTCAGCTGCATTTCATTAATGAGGAATATAATTTTCTGTATCTTATTACATGATCTGATGTTTCAGATCTAAACAAATCTACTCTGTCCTGTAAGGAACTTCCTGTAGCCGTTGCACAACATCCAGGCTGCCTGAGAAGAGGCTTTTTTTAAGAACAGCTTCTCTGTATCTTTCACACTCAAAAATCCAATTTTTTGTCAAGTTTTTATACCGATGCCAATTCCTCTCAGCAATCACTTGGAATTGTATATCCCTCATGTGGCTGTCATAACTTTGTCCTGGTTTTCCCAGGGGATGAGCCCACACATCCTCCCAGCCTCTGGCTGTGGCTCTGCCTGTGCTCTTGCCATCTTCTCCCCCGTTTCTCTGCAGAGTCTGTGTGTTGGTGGCTCTGCCTGTGCTCTTGCCTTCTTCTTCCCCCCTTTCTCTGCAGAGTCTGTGCGCTGCCATGGTTTTGCTGTGACTGGCAGGTTCTGTATCTAGCAAACAGCAGAGCCTCCCTGTGATCTGGGCTTTCAAGACTGAGCGCTTGTGAGAAACCCTTCTGTGGTCCAGGACACCACGCAATCCTTGCTTATTTATGGGTAAGGAATGATGTGGGATTCATATTGGTACGCTAGACTCAAACTGCTCGAGGCTGTGCAGCGAGCCTGCCAACCCAAGGTGCAATTCTCAGGATATTTGGGGACTTACAAGGAGGCTTGTCCTTCATCTCTGGTGATTTCATGTGTGTGAGTGGAATGTCATCGCTACCCAATAAGAAGAAGATTCATTATTATTCCCAAAAGCATGATAAACCCATTTTATCTTATGAGAAATTTATTAAGCCCATGTGCTTTCCTGGTAAATCTCTCCTGGTTGTTATTGGAACAGAAACTGGAGCGATGCAGAAGGTAGAAAGGAAAAGAATCTATTTACAGACACTTTTTGCCTGCTGGCATTGGAAATTGTAGACATTTTAAAGTGGGTACAGCAAAGCCCTAAATCTTCCCTGTTTTGTCTCAGAATTCCAAAAGGAGACTGGCCTAAAAGACTGACTGAGGAATTGGCTGCTAAAGCCCCAGTCCTCACGTGGATGGGCCACCACCCCTGTGCTCCCTGGCCTGGCTGAGAGGAGCCACGGGACAGTTCTCAGTTCACACCGGGGGCTGATCTGACTGCTGACCTGAACCTCTGACAGAACGTTAGACAGACACTTTTCCTCTTACTGGGAAAAGGTTTCATCTTGTTTGGATCAGAGTTTAGCTGCACCCAGTGCTTGTGCGTTTCCACGGCCTTTCATCTAGTAAAGGAAGAGAGAGGGCAAGAACAAGTTTATGAAACAGGTAAAGTGTCTAACAGTGTGAGAACTTGGATCAGAGCAGATCTTCACTTCTCCAGTGCAGTGACAAAACAGGAAAAACAGACGCTCACCGCAAAACTCAGGTGACAAGGTGGGATTCTTTTGCCTTTTGCTGTGCCCTCGTTCTCTGCTTAAGTGACCCAGATCTTGTAAAATTGTTTCTAACAACAGCAATCCTCCACACAAACCCTTCTGCCTCTACCACGCTTCTACATGCACGACCATGGCAAGAAAGGTAGTTCCAATACATAAGGAAGGATTTTCCTTAGTGGGCATGCAGGGCTTTCCTGTAAAAGAAAAAAAAAATCCCTTCAAATTTTCAAAGTTTTTCTTAAGGGAACTTGGTCCACAATATGCAGAATGGCCTTAAACATGCTCCCTGAAGTCCGAGCCTGTAGTTTAGCACAGCAGTGAGCCCATGAATATGCAGAGGATTCTCACCTGCCCTGTCAGAGAGCAGGATCCAGCTGTTGGAAAAGGATGGTCCATGGCATATGCACTGCAAACCACTCTTTTGGATCACTCACACATCTGGAAAGAAAGGCATGGAGAAGGTTAGATCATAGACATTTTCCACAGCAAATTAGTTAACATTAACTGCAGGAAAAAATTATTTGTGAGGAGAACCGTCCAGGAAACCAATTAAAAAAGTGGACTCGAGGGGGTACATATTCAGAGAATTGTGTGGGAAGCTGTGTGCATAGCTTCCACTGAAGTCAGTGTCCAGAGGGGCATCCTGGGGGATGGATGTGCCATGAGAAAAAGTCTTTAAGCATTGTTACCTTCATCTGGGTGAATATGAAACCTATCACCTATGACTGTGTTCATAACCTGGTTAAAAAACTGGGATAAGCAACCATGGAAAAAATCCAAACAAACCAAACCAAACCAAACCAAAACCAACCAAACCAACACTGATGTACCACCATCAAAATCAGCCAACCAACCAATCCAGTGAGGGGGAGGAGGGCAAGCTGCACATCAATGCTTTACATTTTTTCCCAAGCTTTCTAAACAGCTCACAAACCTTTGGAAAAGTGGGCAAACCTGACTCCATTTTGAATAGTAACTAGGCTAAAGCAATGAAATGACTGCCAAGGAGCCCCAGTGCTCTCCCCAGTAAAACTGGGGATGAATGCATGTGCTTCTTTCCCTGCTTTGTTCTTGAATCTATTAGCAGAAACCTGTGGTGGTTTCAGTAGAGGACAAAATGTACTTTTTAGTGACTTTGTTGCTCATGTGACCCAGCTCCTCGCACTGATGGTTCCCATTTTGTTTTGGGAGGTATCGTGTTGTGGTGCTTAAAAGGTAGCTTGTGCTTCCTCCAGTAGTATCTCTTTTGTAAATAAGTAAAGCCCCTCAGACTCTGCAGAAACTATCACAGCACTTTTTCTCTGCAGTAAATTACGACCAAATAACAAAATGTTTCAAAGTCTCAGAGGCTGTAACTAAATACAGCCAGCATTCCCCTACTTTCTGAATTACTGCAAGAAAGCCAAGTTCTCTGTGGTGGCTCAGCAGATCAAGGGCACTTACTCATAAGTGAACAGGCATGATCACTGCACTGTGGCTGCATTGTGCTGGGATAGTGCTGTCCACAGGTTGGGGTGGGGAATGCTTCAAACCAAGCCAAGCAGTTCCTGTGCCTGGAATGCCTTCCTTGAGAGCATAGAGCCGTTCCAGAGGACAGGCATAAACTGCGCTGGTTGTTTTTTGTGTGTCTCGAAGGCCAGATAAATGTCTGTGTTTACAAAGGACCACGAAACAAACTCTGTGAGAGGAACTCTACTGTTGGATGAGCTCCCCGTGCCAAGTGCACGGAGCCTGGGAAGGTCTGTGATGGAGGTCCAGCACAGGGGAGCTGCTGGGAAGAGCTGTCATCGTTTGATGCCTCTTAACCACTTTTAAGTTCTGTAGTAAACACGGTGACTGCTGTAAAACCAGAGTGGCGCTGGGGTGCCAAATCTGTGTTCCCCTCGGAGGTCTTAGGCAGGAACAAAGTTTCTGACTGTGCTGGTTGGATCTGGGAGGCAAGACTGCTGCTCAGAGCACTCCTGAGGGAGGCCACCATCTCCTGGTGTGACATTGGCCTCATTTCTTTGTAATTCTGACTCGTATTTGACTTGTCAAGCTGAAACCTTGTGAGCTGCCTTTCAGCAGATTTCAGCCAAAGTAGCCATTCCATGTTTAAATGTAAACCAAGGAAAACCAATTGTATTGCCCACAGTAAAAACCTTTAGGAATTTCTTCTGAGAAGCCCTAGCACCCCTGTAACTCGCAGACAAAAAAATGGAAATTTGAAAGGGCATCCTCTGCATTCTGAACGCTCTTTTATCACATTCATCTGGGCATGTTGTAACCCTCTGAAAAATCACACTAACTTGAGGGAGTCTCCTTTATCAGCAAAAGCCTTCATTGTGGTTCAGCTCCTGTGCACGAGTGGACCTTCTGTGCACACCCCACCCTTCCAGGAGTGCAGACCCTGCCACCTGAGCAGGCTCATGCTCAGAGACGCTGAAGGCAAAGGGTGATTTTCCGCACAGCTCCTGCGTAGTCAGGGATAGAGTGGTGAAGCAAAGTGAGGAGGAAGCTGCCCCACTCTGTCCTGGCTGCTCTTCCTGCTGGGAGGGGGGCAGAGAGCAGGAGGAAGCTGGTGGGGATGCTGAGGGGAGAGCACAACTCACCAGTGGAAAAGCTGGGATGAAGGGCTTGGAGAAACACGAGATCAGCGGCTGTGAGGCGGGAGGTGGAGAACAGACTTGCTGAGACAAGAGACTGGTGAGGGAAAGTGCCGTGGGTGAGGTGTGGGATTAGCTGGGAATAGGGAGAGCAAGAGAAACAGAGCTGAAAGGACATGAGTGCAAGACTGCAGCTTTCCTAGAGGTCATACAGTAAAACGTGAAATATTGAAGTTTGAGCATCATTTCTTTTCTCCTCCAGCACGTGGGGTCACGGACATCACAAGATATCAGGATGAGTCCTGATTCTTAAACCCTGATCCCTCCAGGCGTCTTTGAGTCTAGTTAAACCTTTAGGGTTGAACTGTCTGAGAAACTGAAATCTCTGGGAGATTTTAACCCCCACCAGTAGAAAGGAAAAGCTGCTCTAGTTTGTCTCAGAAATGGGGATCTTCAGGATTTATTTTCCTGCAAAGCTGAGAGCTCAAAAAATTCTTGCATTCAGCTTTGTGGAATCTGCAGCACCAAGTTTCAAACCAGGGTCTGTGAAGCACAGGACCCACAGACAGATTTTGTCAGGCTTGTGCAAAGGTCTTTCAGAAAAAGAGGACTTTTACTTGAACTCTCTACAATTGCAAATTTTACCTGTAGAAAACTAGGAAAAAAAATTACAAGCCCTTAATGAACAGTGGAAGGGGAGACCAGAACAGGGGAGACCAGAGACACTTCAAAATCAGTTTTCCTCTTAAGAGGAGGCCAGTTCAGTGGAGCCAAGGGTAAGCACTTGGATTTTTGGTTTGTTTTATGCTCTTTGGGCCCCCATCTGCCAAGGCTCATCCTTTGTGATGAAGATAAATTGCCTCTGCCCACCAAAGCTTTCAGATTTAGTTCCAGCTGGGCTGTGCTGGTAATCCTGATACAAAATTGTCTTCTGAATATATTGCAGTTAACTTCAGTTGTATAAATCCAAGCATTAGCTGGATACTATAAATAGGCAGGATGTGCAAGGAGGCCAAGTTGAAAATGTGCAGAAACCCTGACTTTTTTCCTTAGTGCTATGCTTCATCATGTATAATATTTTTCATCTGAAAAGGAAACAGCATGCACGTGCTTTGTGGCTGTTGTAATTAACTGGACATAATGAAGCGCTGAATTTCACACTTCAGAGAAGTAGATTGGGAAGGATGGGTAATTTTTTCTCAAGTTTTCCTGCTTTTAGTATTTTCTTGGAGGTAGTTTTCTGCAAGATTGGGTAGAGAGCAGAAATACATCTGGTTTATATTACATGATGGCTGTACTTTGGCAATGGAAAAAGATGGCACTCAAAAAAAAGGAAAGAAGAATGAAAAAGAAAATTTGGCAACTACAGAACAGAGCAACAATTACAAGAACCATCTTAAAATTCCCAGGATTTGTAATTTATTTTTCCATGCTTGCATTTTTCTGATGTTGCTGGTGTTAAAGGAGTGGGAGAGAGGAAATCCAGTTGGACTTTGCAAAGTTCAGACATCTCTGAGAGCCAATCCCCTTTATTCAGGTTGCCCCCACAGCAGCTGCTGTAATTTGGATGTGAAAGGGATAAGAAACAAGAAAAAGTGATAGCCCACAATATTTTTTTCTCGTGTTTTCTTCAGTCAGCGGACATGAAGTCTTGAAGGGGGTCTCTCTCTGAGGTGGTCTCATCCATGGAGAGGAGGCAGAAGCAGGATTAGTGCAGATGGTTTTGAAAACAGAGCCGTGTGAGGCACCATCTTTGTGGTGGGAGAGGGGAAAATTCATTCCAGCAGTGCAAGAGCACCTCGTGACGTGTCCCCCAGTGCAGTTTGCAATTCTGCTCCCCTTTGTACATCCAGGAGGTGATTTTTGCCCCCCTAACACAAAAGCACGAAGAACTGAGGCTCTGCTGGAGTTGTGGCCATTTGGATCTCGGGCAGAGGTGTGGGGAGCCCGGGACACCGAGCCCTGAGCCCTGTCTGGGTTTGAGCAGGGGCTGATGTCTCCCCTGGGGCTGCTTTTCACACCCCCCAGTTTGGAGTGCAGGGATTCAGCCCCTACAGCTCCTGAGGTTGGGAATCTGCTTCTCCTGCAGTGGGGTCTGAGCTCTGGGGCTTTTATAACCCCCAGGTTGTTCTGCCACGTGAGCTAACTTGAAATAGAACGCTGGAACGAAAATATGTTCTGAATGATTTTTAACTAAAAGCTAATGTGAAAATGTGGGAGTTTAGAGCGATGTAAACACATAACATTGAAAATATTTTTCAAGCGTAGTAAATAAAAAAAATTCTTCCTGCTCTTGAAATTCGTAAAGAAACACACTTTTCCTTCTGAGTCATGATTTAATTAGATTATATTTTATTAGACATTCTTTACAAATTTTAAAATACTGCTATTATACATGCACAAAGGAAAACCAGTTTGAACAATTGTATGTAGGCATTCATTGAAATCAACCACAAAACAGGAACATTTTATGTCAGTTATCAATGTACTCAATATGTATATCTAAAGTGCATTATGTTACAAAAAATATAGAAAGTCAGCAGCACCAAGATACGTTCACAAAATAAATACACCAGTCAACAAAATAAATTATGGTAAATGTGACAATAATAATTGTCTCAGCCTTAGCCAAAAAAAAAAAAAAAAGGAAAATTCACAATAACCAAATGTGCAGTTTCAGAGAGCAATGGGGGGAAAAGGTTTTATTCTGAGCATTTACAATATTTACAGGTAATAAATATTTTAATACTTCCCATATGTTCACTATTACAGAATACTGCAATATGTCTTCCAAATATCTCTTGCTGAAAATGTCAGCGCCTCCTGCAAAGAAAAGACAGGAAAACCAGAAAAATTAATTAATTTTCGCTTCAAATATGTAGACATAGAATCAATAGCAAGAGTGCCACAGCTGTAACAGGTGTGCCTTACTAGCAACCATTTGTAATAACAGGGCGTGTTTTAACACAGTTTTAGATATTTATTCAAGATCTCTGTTACGTTTTTCTCTTCTTCCTCTAGAAGTGTGATAACCTGCAGTTTGTCACACACTGAGGCCATTGTACCCTCAGAGGAATGGAAAGGGGCTTTTTTTTTATTTATTTAGAGCCTTATGCAAGAAGATTCCTGAATTCTCAAGGCAGAAGAATTGCATCACCCTGTGATAAAGATGTCAAGTGTTGGACAAGAAAAAAAAGTACAGTTGAAGAAACGTGAAAATAGTTTTAAAGATAAGGCAAAGGAAGTCCTTGTTAATGCAGTGGAGATGCTGTGTTAACTGGTGGGGTGTGGTGCCACGTTCTGATTAAAGCAGTGCCATGAGGGTTGTTTGGTCCCTTTTTCCCACCCCTCAGGCAAGGAGCTGTGGTGTGTGTGTGAGTAAAGGCTGCTCAGGGCTTGGAGTGAGCAGACCCATGGCAGCATCTCTTGGAGTGCTTGGCTGAGTGAAAAGGCTCTAATTCTGAAACTTTGCCTCCGTGAGCCAGAGAGCTTGGTCCTGGAAGAAAGCAGCCATCAGCCATCCTATCCTGTTCTGCTCCAGCTCCTGCCGCGTTCAGCCCAGCTGAAGCAATCAGCTGCACCCGGCCCTGGGATCTGGGAGTTTTCTAAGGGGTGCTGCAGCCTGGTGTGAGTTCTCTCCCCGTGAGAACAAAGCAGAGCCTGCTCCCACCCTGTCAGTGTATTCCTTGCACTGCAACATGAAGTTGCTCAGAGGTGCTGCAGGAAATGCTGAAGGGTTGGGCCTTTTTTCCCTTCTGTTGCTGGGAACAGCACATTTTTTTTAGTGGTTCCCTTGGAAACACGTAAGGGTGGAATATGGAGGAATAGGATGGAGTGGGATTCTCTCTGCTGCAGGGCTGATCACCAGAGCTGGAGGTAACATCCCGTGTGACAAAGGTGTGTGGGTGTGAGGCACAGCAAAATTCAGATCCTGGAGAGTTTAAAAGGGTTTTCTTCACATGCACATTGAAAGGGAGGCTACGTCTATCATCAGGGAGTTTACTCATTCAAAAGGTTCTTAGGAAATTAAGTAAGAGCATCTTAATTGAATAGAAATGGGAATATATCTGGAATGGAATGTCCATGAGAAATAACTTTTAAAGTGCCTGGAATGGAAATGCTAGCATGAAGCTCCTTAATAATTAGCTAGCAATGATATTAGGGTCCATTTCAGGATTTATTGCAACAGGTATAACAATGTCACATAATCAGTGCAGCATGGCTCTGTATGTGTGCATGTCTGCACTACTCAGGCCTGTTTCTAAGAGGGTGACATTTTCAATTTAGCCCGGACTTTAGGCTTGGTTTTAAATCTGAGCTACATCTTGACAGTGGGCTCTGTACTAATGATAATTTCCAAGCTGCATTCTGTGATTTTGGACCTAGGATTTCCAAGATTGGCTTCTTCCATTAGATGCTCCTTGTAATAAAAGATCTAGATGTTATTGTTGTCCATTTTTTTAACCTAAACCCAAAATTTTGTCTTCAAGAGTGATCAGAGAGAACTGGCATGAAGATTTTAATCCAGGATGCTCAGCAGAAAGGAAGCAGAGATACAGAAAATCATGCTTGAAGTTTACATCTTTTGCCAGCCTCCTGAGATTAAAAACTTGCGTACTAGAAGTTTGTTAGGGCTAAACCAACATGTTCTCTGTACTTGTGAAGGAGGAATTCCCTTTTCCTTTTTTAATGAATTCTCCTTGACTAATCATCCCCAATTAATTATCTAAAATATAGATTCCTTTTAGGAATCTCTGAGAAATGCTGCAGTTGGATGTTGGTCTCCACAATAAAGCTGAGAGCCTTCAGCCATCCATACACACTTCAAACAGAAAGGCTGAACTGGGAAAATCAACATGGTTGTACCTGTAGCTCTTTTATTCATCCCATCAGAGTGCCACCAAAGACAGCACGGCAAGAAAAATAATTAACTTTCGAAATTCCCCAGGATTTTTTCCCGGGTCTATGGTTTGGGACACCCTGGTCTGTGGTCTGAGTGCCCAGCCGCAGGTGTTGGTAGCTCCTGCAGCTGCCAGCACGAGCTGAGGTGATGGAACACATTGCAAACTGTGACCCGTAAAGCTCAGCCCCAGGCTGGATTTTAGTAAATCCCACAGCTGGTGTCTCTTTCCAAGGGATTTACTGCAAGCAAGTGGCGCTTCTCTTGTGTCTCTGTTCTGCCAAGGTGGAGGGGAGGAGGAGGGAAGAGGGTGGGGTTTTGCTGGTGAAATGTGAACATTCGAACATTCGAGGTGAGCTGGAGAGTGGAATCCTTGGCTTTGCCTGCAAGCGGGCAGATTTCCACCCAAGCTGAGATGACTGCAAGGGGATGAGTCACTTGGGACACCTCGCTGATGACTCCAGGCCACTGCCCTAAAAACCCTTCACTGTGATGCCTGAGGGAAGCATGCTCCTCTCCAAGAGCGATGCTAAACATTTTTAAGCAGCAACGTAATTGTTTCACAAGCTGGCAAAAGGATGGAGCTGAATTAAAAAGTACTAATGGCGGGGAAAATTTTATGGTGAAAGGCAGGTCTGCATTGTTTTCAGATATTACTGAGAGAGAATTTTTTCATGTTCTCCCCTAAGGTTAAACAGTAAAATGAAAAACTGTAGAGCAAGGGTAGGAAAGTTGCCAAAAAGGGGAGGTGTTGAGAGGAAGGAAAGAAAACTTCGCCATTTTATAGATGCAAAGCCTTAAATAAAAGTCAAAGCTTTCAATCTGCTGAGGCCCAAGTGTGGGACCAAGATATGATGTGAGATACACTACAGTTAAAGCAGGAAGGGAAATTTTAGTGGCTGTGATGTGCTTCCTTTTTGCAGAAATACCTTCACTTACTACTCAGCTTGAGGAAGCAGATTTTGGCAATGAGTGGTTTGCATGAATTGTGTCTCATAGGAAACAAAGGCTCCGTCCCCAGTGCAAAGGGGAAGGGGCACTTACCTGCAGAGAGCACCTTGAGACTGTGCTGGAAAAGCCACTGCCCAGTCATGAGTACAAAGATCTGATTTTACTCCCAGTTCGATCGAGGCCTTGGCCTCTCACACCAAGGGATAACAATTTCAGTAAATACATGGCACGCTCCCCAAAAGAATATGGCAGGATTACCTTAAAGTGTGATTATGTGTAGTAACAGAGATGTCCAAGAGTGGGCTCTCGGTCACGACGTCTCCGTACAGGCCAGAATTTAGCCAGGCTGAGCGGGTTCGCCTCTTTTTCTTCTCTTGCTCCTTACGTTTTCCAGGCTTTGCTTTCTTTTTCTTCCCTGACGCCTTCAGGGGCTGCTCCTTGTAGGTCTGTGATTTGTTTGTCTCCTGAGTTAGGTATCTGCCCTCATCTTCACTGCCAAACCGGACAGGGTAGTTCTTGGTGTTGGTAGCGGGTTTAGGGTTGGGTGACACCTCCGACGTTGCACGGATCTCTGCAGTGTTGACACCTTCGATTAAATTTTGAAGGAATATTCTTCTTCGTAAGTCTTGGATTGACTTGCCCTTATCATGCAATAGCTGGTGCTCTGATACAGCCCGTTTGCTAAAGGAGCAGAAGAGAGGAGAGGGAAAAAATGTTTAGGATTCGGTTATTGCTCAGTGCTTGGCAGAGCTCCTCTTTTCTCTGGCTGTGGTGACCACAGTGACCATGTACCCAGCTTGGGGACACCCAGGGAGGTCAGACTGCTGCAGCAAGTCCTGCTCTTCCTCAGAGTAGCTGCTCTCAGCACAGAAGGGAAAGACTAAGTGGGTAATAATTCTCAGCTGACCGGTCACACACCGCTGGACCTGGAGCTGGATTAGTCACTGCTCTGTTCTAGGAAAGCATCATGACTCTTAATATATCACACTTGAGGCAGTAAAAGCAGGAAGGCAGTTGTCAGAGATAGGAAAACTAAAGGGTCAGATAATGCAGCAAGAGAGGGGAAGCCCAGCACTTGTACTGGAGCCGGAAGCAATGTTTATACAGCACCATTCTAGTGATTTTCTTCTGCTCAGTCATTTACTTCAAAAACATAAACAAGCGCATAAAAGTGCATTTTACTCCTACATATAAATAAGTGCAATTGCAGGAGCGCAAGGGAAAAATATTTGAGTTTGGGTGCCTAAAACAGATGTACTTCAGTCCATAATGAGCCATCCAAGGAGGCACCCTGAGGCCTCAGCCACCCCTGTGGATTTACTGCTTGGTCACTTGGTCAAATTGTGGTTTTAGATGCCTTCCTAGTATTGCTTTAAGTGTGATGTTTTGGGGCCAAATTTCTTGTCTGCTGTGCTGTTTGAATTTTATGCTAACCTTCTCCACTGGATCTTCCTCAAGAGCATCCTAGTTTGTTAGAGTGTTTTTTCCAGAGTTCATCCTGACCTTTTAGTACACTGAGCTCTGCCTTGTTTTCGAGGAACTGGGAGATGAGTAGCTGTCTTTTAGAGATGTACTGGCAAGAAATGTATTGAACATCTGAGGAAAGATGATACAAATGGCCTCTGGATAATAAATAACCAGTGAAAATGTGAGAAAATATGCGCCTTTTTCTTGAAGTGGAATAGATGCACAGCTGTGCTGTGAACCACAGGCAGAGCACAAGCTGGGATTTTAGCTACATTCCCATGAATACAATAATACAGTTTATCCTTTCAATTGCTCTACTCCAGCATGCAGAGTTTTGGCTATGGGATTTCTCCTCTTGCATCAGGGTATGGCATGTGACTGGATTCTCACTGGCCAAAGAAATTCCATTCACTGCCTTGCCTGTCTTATAATCATTTGGTCAAGCAGCTAGGTAAGAAGTGGTTTCTGCATGTGGGTGAACTGGAAGAAGACACATCATTGAGTGAATATTTCTTCCTTCCATCCTATCCCTCTTTTTCTACGTTACCAGATTTGAAAATTCAAAATATTTGGGAGCGTTGTTCTGCAGGTTCTCTTTCTCAGTCCCCTCAGCCAAACTCTTTAGGTTTATGATTTAATCAACAGTAGAGCTATGGAAGTTGGCAATTTCAAGTAGCTCTGGTTTAAGAGCATCCCTTCAATTTCTGTCTCTGTAGGGTTGCATTTCTGAGTATTGGGTTCAAGTGATGGATTTAAGTGATATACATCTCTATTGCTCAGTGCAAAATTCAAACAGCAGCTTTCCCCCATTCCACAATGAGACTGGAAGATGACTGTCAAAATCTCACTCAAAATCAGCTCTGCATATAACTGAGGTTTGTGAGTACACACTTAATCAAATGTTGTCTATGTTTTAAGTGTCCCAAAATCAATTTGGAGTGACTTCAGCCTTAAGGGCAAATCTTTTATGCCCCTCTACTAAATGTCCCTGAGCAAAAATGCTATGTAATGTTTCTAAGCTGATCCCATGCTGTGTCTTTCCCTTCAGTGCAGCTGTGACCATTAACACAGGCTCGTGATCTCCCCCAGAAGAATCTTTATGAGCAAGAGCCATCTCCAGCACCCTTCTCTTTAGGGTCAGTCTGACTGGCAAGAAGGCCGCTAAAACCAGCCCCCTGGGCTCCTCTGTGTGACTGCCTCTGTGCTGCTGTCCCAGTGTGACTCAGGTTACATCCTGAGCCTCAGTAGTCTATTTTCTCTGGAAATTTGCGTGAGAAATGCAGTTCTGCTTTCACTCTTCTAGTTCATAGAAAGCGTATGAAATCTCCCTGCTTCAGAGAGTCTAAACCAGTGTCTCGTGTGATGAGCAAAGCTTTCCTACTGCCTCTTGTGAACTACCAAGTATAATTCCTTCTATCACAGACAGCCCAAAGCTGCCTTAATCCTCTAATATGTATTTGGTCAACCTCCCCACTGTGACAAAATCTTGACTCTCCAAAGCCTGTTATTAAAGTCCTCTTGACTGAAAACCTATTCCATTTTACAGAACTGAAACCTAAACATTTGGTTCCAGTACACACAAGGCAGTCAGAGAGCATTACAAGATCTACATCTTGAGTGAGCAGGCATTTCCAAAATAATGCAGGGATTGACGTGTGAGGGGTTGGTGTGCCAAAGAGGGTGGCTTTCTCTTTAAATGTCTGTATGATATTTAGCATCAAGTCTGGCCCCAAATAACATTCTGCTATTCCAGATGATTGTATAACATTATGTAGTGTTACATTTCACATGACTTTTATTACTCAGCCAGACTTAAGGATTACATTTTGCCTACCGGCTTCCTTTGTATGCTCTAGATCAAAAAATCTCCTTGAAACAAAGGCGTGGTAGATACATATCTCTCTGACCTTCTCCTCCTTCTACTTCAATTATTCAAACAACTCCTGTGTTTGTAAACCATGGAGAAAGGCTTGCCCAAGAAGACTGATGTAAGAAGTGCTTCGTAATAGAGATATCAACAGTATCTCACCCACACACTCAGAGCAGGAAGGCAAGGGAGACCGGAATGATTGCATTCACATATTGGCTACGATATGGAAAAAAGTATTAGGCTGTTAGGGTTAAGATGACCCACTAGAGGTCCCTTCCATCCTTCTATAAAACCTCTCATCCAAGGAACAGGATCCTGTACCCAAACCAAGAGCAGTAAACGCTAAGCTTACATGTGGCAGGCGCTTTTGAGAGAGGGATGTTGATGGTTTGTACTTGACCAAACATCCAAACTTAATTACTGGATGCAAGTTCACTGTGTACATACGAGACTGAGTGTCTCATCATGGGGAGAGCAGCAGAAAAGCCATGACTTGTGACTATCCTGACTTCGCATGCACCCAGATAAGCTGCCCTTTTCAGGCACAATTCCTCCTTCTTTATTTTTCCTTGAGATGTCTAGCATTTCTAAAAAGCAACATTCTTCAAGCTACCACTTTTTATGTCAGAGAGCTGTTATTGTTTGGCTGTTATTATCCTTGAGTGCTCGTGTTGGGTCCGATCCTAAATTCAGCAAAATAACTGAGGAGGATTCAGTCAGCTCTCTGGATTTTGCAAGACTGAGTGCCCTTGCCACTGGCTCCAAAGGGAGGGAAATCTGCTCAACCTATCTCAGGCTTAGGAAAAATATTTTGAACAGATCTAGGGACATGATGCTGCGATGTCTGGACATGATGACAAAAATATGTAATTTCGTTTTGAGCCACTACTGGGTTTCTCAGAAGTTCTTTAACAGCTAAAGCACTCCTATAACAAATAACATGTCTGGAAATCTTTTCTTGGGACAATTTGCTATTGCTTTCCATGGGAGATTTGCTTCAGCAAAGTCTGTAGAACCAGGCCTATGTAATTTTGATTATTTTTGCATGTCTATAATAATGTGCTTCAATATTTTCATCCATTACTGGTTTAAGCTTTTGACTGAGGGAAAAAAATCTTGAAGCCTAAGTGAGTTATTAACCATTAACTCTAGGAATGGTTTGTGGTGATATTAAAACAGGACACATGTTTGAGTGTGGTGTCTGTGTTTGTGCTGTGCCCACAAACAAAACTACGTGAATGCCACTAACTGACAGCTGACTGGTTTCTTGTGTGTGTTTTACATGCCAGAGCAAAGAGGGAGCTGAGAAATGCGTTTTCACTGGTTAGCTTACACTTTTTTTCCCTCCTGTCAGGACAGAGTGGGGATGTTGGGAAGACCTCTAATCCTGGCCTTTAAAAACAAGTGTTTGAACTATGCTAACTTCAAAAAGAGAAAGAGTATTTCTCTGCAAATCTAATATTTTTTTTAACAACCAAATTTGGCTTTGATCCAGCTCAGAGTTTCCTAGCCAAGAAAATAACAGCATCTAACTGCAATCATTTTCCTTTTTTAAATTTATTTTTGAAACTGAAGTTTGATTCCTCTATATAATATTTCTTTCCCAAAAGAAAGAAATACCCCAAGAACAGCTTTCAGGAGTACAAAACAGTTAAGTGTTAATGGACTGAGAATAATACACTGTAACACTATCAGCAATAACATGTTCTACACAATTTGCTGTAGGAGATTTGTAATAGCTCTCTGCCTGGTGCCAAACTTTAGGTGTGTCTGAAGTCACCTCACCTGGGGTATATTTTTTTTTTCTTTTAGGTGTTTGAGATTTTTTGTTATTATTATTCTGGTGTTGCTTAAACGGCAGAGGAGGTGCTATTTGGAGATCTTGTCCTCATGTATGTAATAAAACATTTACAAGGAAACCCATCTGAAATTGTTTGCTGTGTCATGTTTCCCTGTAAGTTGTGATCGGATTTTCCAGCACTCTTTCTCCAACTTGGCTTCCTTTGGAACTCGATAACAATATAGCCTTCCCCAGTGTGGCTGAGGTGTTTCTTCCTTAGAAAATCTGATGCAAGTCCAGAGAAAGCCAGCGATTTGGATGTGTGACACAGCTGCTCCTGCATCAGCACAGAGGCTTCTCCTGCACTTTGTGTATGGGTATTAGTATAAACCAGGCTGATTATTTTGGAAGAAGCAAAAAGGTCATTTCCTGAACAGACTGTCTTAAGTTACACTGTCATTTATCAAAAAATATGCCTCTGCCTCTAAGTAAGATACTGGACTCCCTTTGGAGTTTTTTCCCCCTGAAGTGGCAGAAATCCAAAGAAATTGTTCAGTACTTCAGCGTCATGATGGCCCTCACTTCTGCGTGTTTCCCCTACCCTTATCAATATTGGCTCCACGCCAGAGCCGAGGAAGTGTCAGCTAGTGTAACACACAGCATTTGGCTAAGCCGGGATGCTCCCTGCGAGGGTCCCGGGCAACTGCACGACAATCACCCGGCTGCGTCCGAAGAGAAACCCCCCCACAGCTTCCACATCGCCTCCCTCCAAGATTTGTAAAGCCAGGCAGCTGCAAAGCGCCCTTTCCCTGCCCCAAGCGCCTCTTCCTGGCCTTCAGGCAGCGCCGCTGAGCACCTGGGGCAGGTAACAGGTAACCCGGAGCGGCCCCGTGCAGAGGCGGCAGCGCTGCCGAGCCTCCCGGGCTGCCTCTCTCCCTCCGTCCCTCCCCACCCGCCCCGCGGCCGCCGGGGAGAATAAAGGGAAAGGAAAAAAGAAAAAGAGAAAACTCACAGTCTGCGGCTGATCCCCTCTACTGATCTCCCGTAGGAGGGCACGGAATAACTCAGCAGGAACACTGCGAAACTCCACTGCTGGAAGAGTTTAGCGAACATTGTATCCTCCGGGGCTTAAAACCTGCAAGGAAAGGGAGGTCAGCCCCGAGGGACAGATGCGCCAGTGCCGTCCTCAAGGAGTGCCCCCTTCGGCTCTACCAGCTCCGAGGCTGGAAGGAAAAACAAACTTTCGGAGCTCTCGGCTCACTCCTTCCAAACTTCGCTCTCTCTCTCTCCCTTCCTTGCTGTCTGCCTCTCCCTCCCTCCCTCTTTCCCTCCCTCCCTCCCTCTCTCTGTGTCTCGCTGCCCGCAGGCGAGATCTCTCTCGACATTAGTTCAAAAGGCATCTAGCTCTCGTTTGAACAGCGTTAGAGCGGGCTCCAGTGAGCTCCCTGAGCCCTGTTTAGCTCCAGTCCGCTAAGCCACTCTCTCGGGGCTTCATGTTACAGCCGAAGCCCACTTTGCAGATAAGGAAAGGTTCCCAAAAGTCAGCTCAGCTGCTCAGTTCTCTCTAAACACACGCGCGGACACACAGACGCACACACAGAGGCTGGGGCCGAGGGGGGACGCATCTCCACATCTGTCTTTCAGAATACCTCTGCAAAAAAAAAGGGTCAGGTTCACGTCTCCAGCTGCCGGAAAGTTTTGGTCCCCAAGAGTGACAAGGAGAGAGAGACAAGCGGTGACAAGGAGAGACAAGCAAAGGTCGCTGCCTATCCGGAGAGCCCGAGAGGTCTGGGAGGAGCGGCAGCCCCGGGAGGCTCAGGGGCTGGGAAGCGCGCTTGGCTCGGCAGGTTGGACTGGGCTGCAGCCTGCGATGTTCACACGCTCCGGAGCAGCCTCTGGGAGACCTGCGGGAGGACGGAGGGTTTTGCAAAGAGATGGCGCCCTAGGAACATGTGCGGAGAGAGCGAGAGCCCGGGCGGGATACCCACAGCCAAAACGGAGACCGGGAATCGGCGCTTCCCGGGCCCGCAATCCAAAAGGAGCGAAGAAAAGGAAACACCCGGCAGCACATGCACTCAGCGGACCCCAAGGACTGCGGCCAAGCTCTCCGCATCCTCTGCAGCCGCGCTCCTCTCTCGCTCACCTTCCAGCTCTCCCTTTTTTTGTTTACCCCCGGGCCAGCGCCTCCCGTGCCGCGGGGATTCCTCCCATCGGTGGGAGCACTGTTTAGCGCAAAGCCCAGAGCGCTGCCCGGGACTGCTGCCGCCTCTCCTCGCACGCACCTACCGTCGCTGGTCGCCGTTCCCCTATTAGCCGCAGGGTCGGCTCCTAATGATGCTAATTGTACGCTAGTGAAGGGAGGGGGGAGCTAAGGGGGAGGGCTGGGGGAAGGACTCGCGGTCTGTGAACACAGGCGCTCCTGGCCAAAAAAGTAAACTAGTGGAAAGTTTTCTCCTCCTCTCCCTTTTTCGCCTTCCACTTCGCCTTCCTTCAGCCTGGCCAGGGCGCTGCAAACCGCTGCGTCAGGTTGCGCTCCCGTGCGAGGCGGGCAGGGCTGCGGGGACAGCGGTGGCCGGAGCCACCGGTCACCCCCGGGCACCCTCGGTCACCGCCGGGCACCCCCGGACCCCGCCGGGCACCGACGGCCGGCAGCCCCGCACCCCCGACGGAGGCACCGAACTTTTCCATCCCTTGCGCAGAGCCCGGGGTGACGCAGCCCGCCCGTCTCTCCAGCCTGCTGGCACAAGGAGCTGCCCCGGCTGCTCCGGTGGGACCCCGGGACAGAGCCCGGGGGTCAGAGCGCCCCTGGCCCCGCCGCCGGCGGCTCTCCCGCACGCGGCACCAGCCTTGCACGCCGATCTCCCCGAGTCCGAGGGCGCGCAGCGGGCCGGCGCACACCGGGACTCCGGCTCCGCGCCCGCAGCATCCCCTCGCCCCCAGAGACCGCAGCGGGGGCACTGGGACCGCGGCTGCTGCCGCTGACAGCCTGATTTACGGGGAATGCTTTCCCAACACCCTCACAAGCCGCAACAAAACGCCGAGGCGTGCCGGCTGATTGCTCCTGCTCATCCTGCCCCCGAATTAAAGCAGGCTCTCCGGAGAAGGTGCAAAGCAAAGCGTTTCTCTACCTGCAGGTTACTTTAAGTTAAATGACGCTTGCTGCCACAATTTAAAAGCCCGGAGTCCGCGCCACACGGGCAAATAAAACCGACAGCATGAGAGCTGAAATAGAAATCATGTTGAAAACATTAAATCGTTTATGCTGTAAATAAACTCCCTGAACACCTGGTAGGCTATAAATTAAAATGTATAGCTAATAGGCGTCTTTGATCTACACTGCCCTTTCGACTAACTATAAATAATTGTGAGATCCCCTGAAAATAACCCCCACACACTCATAGGTGTATTGCTCACGTTAAGAGTAAAACGTCCATCAAATATTTTTAGAATTTCCTCTCCCTTAGAAATTATTTTTTTTAAAATGCACCAAAAACCAACACACACCATCCCTTACAGACTTAGGAAAAATAAATAGCCTCTACAAACTCAAAATCCTAAGGTTTCTTAATAATTTATCACTTCACCTTTTCCTTGAGTTACAGCTGTCTGTGCCTCTCAGAGATCACCCTGGCCAACAGTGGTTGCTCTTCTCAGCAATCGCTTCCAAAACTATGTTCTATGCTTAAGAAGAAAAAAAAAAATTAAAAAAAAAAAAAAGAGAAAAAGAAAAAGAAGAAAAAATTGAAAAAAAGTGAAAAAATGAAAAAAAAAGGAAGATGTTGAATGAATTAAAAAAAAAAGGCAATACTTTTCAAAAATCCAGCCTACAGATCTTTGATTCTGCCTGTAACAGATTAGGTCTAAATAAAGGGTGTTAAAAGCAGGTGCTTTTCTCCCTTGCTGCTCTTTTTATTATGAAGAACAGAAGCTTCCCCTAATATATATAGTGAGGGAGACCCTTCTCCATTGCTTTTATTGAAAGGACCAAACTTGTGACATCACTAACCACCTTCCTATGGCTGAGTTTGCCTCTTCCCTGCCTCAGTGGGCTTGGGGAAAAAAAAAAAAAAAAAAAAAAAACAGGGGGAANTCACAACCCAACTATGGCTGTGCTAATAGGGCAGGAACTGAGCAATGCCAAAGGCTTTTAGGAGACTCACTATCACCCCGTGCCCCCCCGCCCCGTCCCTCCCGAGGGCTGTCATCTGCAACCACCGGCGCTTTGTCACCTGCCATGTACCCGTGAGCAAACTCCTGGTCCCAAGCCTCACCACAAGCCTGAGCCCTGCTCCATGGCAGGATGGGGAGAAAAGACCCCTCACTTGGGGTTTAAACCTTCCCTTTCCCGCAAGATGCCGCGGGAGGAGCTCTCCCGGAGGCACCCGCCGCCACCTGCAGCATGTCCCCGCTCCGGCCCGGCCCGCTCCCGGTGTCCCCCGGCCTCGGAGGGGTGAGAAGGGACGAGGCTGGACTAGACGATGGATCGGCGGAGCTTTAGGCGCGATTCCAATCCCCACACCTGCGCCGAGCATCGCTCGGCTCGTGGAGCGCCCCCGGGCACGGCTGGCCCGGTGTCTGGGAGAGGAGAAAACCCCGCACAAAGCTTTGTGGGGCTTTCACCTGCCGGGGTCTCGGTGGCGGCAGGGCTCCCCGCCAAGGCGAGCGGCTTGCGGCTTGTTTGTCCAGCCGGGATGCGCTGAGGGAAGCGGTGTTTTTGTCTGACCTGGGAAAGGCTTCAGCCGCGGAGAGGTGAGGCAAAACCCCGTGCTTGCCCTTCTGGCCAAGCCCTCTCTGCCGCGACAAGGCAAAGCTCATCATTTTAGGTTTTCTGACTCCACTTTCTCCCGTCTTCCCTCCTCAAAGACAATGAGATTTTGGAGGGATGCCGCGCTTGGCTTCTGCCTCCTTTTTCCATACATATAAACAGGCATAAATCAGCTTTCCTACGAGGAAGTTGACCTGGGAGCTTGGCTAGAAAGATAAGTCCCTGTTCCAGGTTTGGCACGTAATTCCCGGGCGGGGAATAGGGCCAGGGGCTGCGGGCGGGTGTGTGACCGGGCTCCCCCCAGAAGCCGCTCAGGAGACAAACAAAAGCCGGCAAGTGGGACAGGTCCAGCTCTCTGGGGAGGAGGTGCCCTTGCTGCAGAGGGAAACAGTGACTAAACCCCCGCCCGGCGCTCGGAGACGGGCTAAATCCTCAGCTCCGCAAACTTCCCATCCTTCACCTCTGTGAAGTTCCGCCTCTCCCTCCTCCCTCTTGTTTTATTCACAATAAAGCATTTTCGTCATTTCCCCTCCCGGATTTCTATAACCTCAGTTGCACTCGTCCAGGGCTTCGGTTCAGACAGGGAGTTTAACCTCCCCAGTCTTCCCAGGGTGGAAAAAACGGTGTTCAGCAAAAAACACACGGGCGTGCTGACTGCTGGAGAGTCTGGCGGGGAAGGGAAGGGAGCGGCACCACAGCGATTGCTGGACTCGTCCTGCGAGGACCAGAAATCCCCTGCCTTGCTCAGCCTCTCTGACCCGGCGAGGTTAGAAGCCAGCGAGGAGCGCAGCTCTCTGCAGGCGAGGTGCGAAGCCCCGGAATATTTTTCCAAGGGTGGGCTTGAGGACAAGGCTGAGGCGCAACTGGTAGCAGGCACGACTGCTCGCAGACTGAGGCAGACTTTGTAGCACACACCCATTCTTGCCCACGACCAAGCCCTGCTGCGCTGGGCTCACTTCTGCTGAAGGGTGCCTTCCTCTCCTGACTCCCTGGGGATGAGAAACCCCTTCTTCCTCGTCTGGAATGGTGTTATCTCCGCATTGAGGGAAAGGATTACTCGCGGGGGAAGAGAAACCCGTTTTTCCTTGTCCCCTCCCCATCAGCGAGCCCCAGGCGTTCCGTGGCGCTCCATGCGAGCACGCTGCTCTCCTCTATTAAACAGTGATAGAGCAGCTGAGCAGAGCCGCCTCTCGCAGCCGAGGGGCGGCCGGAGTTCCCCCGCTCAGCTCTTGACACAACGCGCCGTTGATTTAGACAATATGCATTTAATTTAATGCGCTCGAGAAAGGNGGGCAAAGCAAAAATACCAGAAGCTGCGTGGAACTGAGGAGAGCTTTGCCAAATCTTCTGTCTGGTTCCTAGAACCCGGCAGACAGCGAAAGGAGTAATTTTCGGCTTCGAGGGCGAGGAGGCGGTGATGAGTGCCCCGGCCCGCCGCTGCCCCGCAGCGCCCAGCGGTGCTGGCGGAGCGTGGCAGAGCTCCAGCCCCAGGGCGCTGTCCATGGTGGTGCGGCCATGGCCTTGAGCTCCTACGTCTGGTCTTGTCTTCAGCTTGATAGACTAAACTCTTTTTTTTTATTATTATTTTT